>SJYC01003728.1:0-25749 GCA_006408675.1 Madoqua kirkii | reverse complement strand
TTGCTATTAAAGAGAGTTTAATTTCTGTTTTCTTAAGAGTTAACTAATTTTCCCAGAACTAGTTGGTTGAAAAATCATACTTTATTATTTTAGAATGCCAGCTTTTTTCCCTGGAATTCTGTTTCACTAGATATCTTACACTAGTATTATAATGTTTATATTATTGTGGCTTTATAGTATGCTGTAATTTTAAGCAATGAAAATTCAGCTTCCCAGTGAAACAGTTAGGACTTGAGGATGACAGCTAGAACATGTGCAAAAGATAAACCTGAGCCAAATATTAAAGATTTTGGGAAAATTAGCTGACATATCAAAGCCTATGGCATGAAACAAAGAAAGTGTGAAATAAATAGAAAGCTATCTGGACCAGAAACCCTCCCATAGCAAGTGTGGTGAGGATGAGCTAGAGATTCCTATTAATTATTGATTTTGCCTAAATATTTTGAATAAATGGAGTAGAATTCCTAATATTCAGCATCATTTTAATCATTCTTCACATATTTTGTTGCCTTCATGAGATTCTGACTTATAGAACACTGCTAAGTATTATGTTTTACACAAAAATACCATTTGGATAAGGTAGAATATAGTTGCTAATTAGAGACATGCAAATATAAGTGTACAAACTGTGCAAAATCATTAGAAGAGCCCACCATCCAGACTTGTTAACAAGACTAATCTTTGTCTGATTATGCTGTATACTGTACAAATCACTGATACCAAATCCTGTAGAAATGAACAGGGAAAGAAAAGGGAATTGGATCCCATCAGTGAGCTATGTTTTGAATAACTGACATAGTCTTCATTATTGTGCAGATATCTCCCATTTTCTTTTTCCTTGGCCACAAGTTGGTTTGACCTGGTTTTAACTGTTATGCTTACCTGGGAGGGAAAGGTGAACTTCCTGCTTTAGCTCAGCCCCTGAGCTCTTAGCAGATTGGTAAGTAACCTGGCTTTTGACTGAGTCCAATTTTAGTGCCCTGGATTTGATTTCACATGCTGTTTGTCTCTGCCCTGGCCCTCAGATTTTCTACTGATGCTTGTAAATCATTTGTCATCTCTACCACTGAGAAAGAAACCACAAAGATCCTTCATGAGTCAATGGTACTCATTTTTTTGAAAGGAAAATTTCTCTGGTCTCCCCACTCTGTCTTGACAAGGACAGCAACAAACCCTGCTCCATGAATGCTAACAGAGTCCCCTGGCAGAGCTCAGATGTACAGGCCCAGTGACCTCTACAATTGAGAAGTTGCAGACGCTACCTCCTGGTAAGGTCCACTTGACCTGACAGGAGGTATCAGTTGAGCTGATGAGGGCCCTGTCCTAGGACTTGGGATGAAAAAGTTAAAGTGTTAGTTGCTCAGTGTTAGACTCTTTGCAGCCTGATGGACTGCAGCCTGCCAGGCTCCTCTGTCCATGGAATTCTCCAGGTAAGAATAGGGGAGTGGGTAGCCATTCCCTTCTCCAGTGGATCTTCCTGACCCAGGGATCAAACCCAGGTCTACCTGCATTGAAAGCAGATTCTTTACCATCTGAGCCACCAGAGAAACCAAGAACTTGGGCTAGTTTCAACCAAATCTATGCTGATATTGTGGGCTAAAGAGAAACCACGGGAAGATCTGAGTGTATGAGACACAGCAAAAGGGGAGTGTGCAGGGTTATAGCTCAATCCTGCCTCAGAAATGCTGGGGCTGGTTGGGACAAAGAGTTAAAATCCCTTAAGATTTGCTTTGGCCTTGACTGCCTACACTCTCAACCTCCCCCGCCACTTTCTCACATTTCTAAGATGTCCCTTGTGCCGAATTCTTATTCAACTTCAAACTGACAAACTGTTTTTAATCTTTTCTTTCCATCCAGCCTGGAGATTGGGAAGCAAAAATCAATACTGGTTGGCAGGTGATCAAGCTGCTTCAGACTGGTGTGAGGAAGGAGAAGCGCCAGAGAGCAAGGGGACAGGAAGAAGGAGAGGGTCAGCAGGAGGGGCTGGAGGCATGGGGAGGGAGTTTGACTAAGCACCGTGAATTACTAGCCAGAGGTCCAAAGGGCTGTGATTTCTCTGGCCTTGAGCAGGGGAGCTTGGGAATGCCATTAGAACAATTAGGTCAGGAGTTCACAGCTGTTGAGGTGCCTTTGAAGAGAGGCACAGAGAATTTTCCTGACAACCCAGAGGGTGAGTGTGAGGGAGAGAGACAGCCAGAGAGGGGGGCTCGATCCTTCTGGAGTGTCCTCCAAGTAGAGACTTGACAACATGAGCCCCTTGGTGAGAGGTCGACTGCTCCTTTGTGAAAGAAAATGGGATAAACGTTTTCTTAATTCCATTAAAAAATAACACTTAAAATATTTTCTCAAGGATTGCAGGGACGGATGTTATGGGGAAAAGTGCTCACCCAGACTTCTCTAAACACAATCATCTGGGAGATTTGTTCCATTTCTGGCTCAGAGACACAGTGATCCTGATTACTTAATTATTGACATACTGAAAGTTTTAATAAGGCAGTAGATCCTCATGTCACTGGGTGGGAGCTAGGAAACATGGCCTTTTTAAGTGTTTGTTTAGTCTCTAAATTATGTCTGACTCTGCTAACCTATGGACTGACTGTAGCTCATCAGACTGTTCTGTCCATGGGGATTTTTTAGGCAAGAATACTGAAGTGGGTTGCCATTTCCTTCTCCAAGGGACCTTCCCAACCCAAGGATCAAGCCATCTCCTACGTCTCCTGCGTTGCAGGTGGATTCTTTACCACTGAGCTACTGGGAAAGTGTGGAAAACCGATCAAAGCTTGAGCCACATTTGTGTGGTCACAGCAACAAAAGGGCTGCTATGTGGACCTATGATTATAACTCAGACAAAATTCTGAGATTTTAACTAAAGATTCTTCCCTAACATTTCCTTTCCCCAATGTTTAGGCAGTAGTATGGCCATTCTATTACCTTTCTTAGGGAAGGGAAAATGTGGAGAGAACAGAGTCAAAATGTGAGCCTCCCAGCTTCTCCAGATAGTATTGTGCCAATTTGATGGTGGGTAACATTCCTCAATGAAAAAGGTTTTTCAGCATTAAGAATCAGAATTTTGGCTCCTAATTAGTCTCCTGCTTCCACTCCTTCTAGGAAAGGGGCTATACACTCTTCCTGTCATTAAAAAATAACACTTAAAATATTTTCTCAAGGATTGCAGGGACGGATGTTATGGGGAAAAGTGCTCACCCAGACTTCTCTAAACACAATCATCTGGGAGATTTGTCTCCATTTCTGGCTCAGAGACACAGTGATCCTGATTACTTAATTATTGACATACTGAAAGTTTTAATAAGGCAGTAGATCCTCATGTCACTGGGTGGGAGCTAGGAAACATGGCCTTTTTAAGTGTTTGTTTAGTCTCTAAATTATGTCTGACTCTGCTAACCTATGGACTGACTGTAGCTCATCAGACTGTTCTGTCCATGGGGATTTTTTAGGCAAGAATACTGAAGTGGGTTGCCATTTCCTTCTCCAAGGGACCTTCCCAACCCAAGGATCAAGCCATCTCCTACGTCTCCTGCGTTGCAGGTGGATTCTTTACCACTGAGCTACTGGGAAAGTGTGGAAAACCGATCAAAGCTTGAGCCACATTTGTGTGGTCACAGCAACAAAAGGGCTGCTATGTGGACCTATGATTATAACTCAGACAAAATTCTGAGATTTTAACTAAAGATTCTTCCCTAACATTTCCTTTCCCCAATGTTTAGGCAGTAGTATGGCCATTCTATTACCTTTCTTAGGGAAGGGAAAATGTGGAGAGAACAGAGTCAAAATGTGAGCCTCCCAGCTTCTCCAGATAGTATTGTGCCAATTTGATGGTGGGTAACATTCCTCAATGAAAAAGGTTTTTCAGCATTAAGAATCAGAATTTTGGCTCCTAATTAGTCTCCTGCTTCCACTCCTTCTAGGAAAGGGGCTATACACTCTTCCTGCTGCTGCTGCTGCTAAGTCGCGTCGGTTGTGTCCGACTCTGTGTGACCCCATGGATGGTAGCCCACCAGGCTCCCAAGTCCCTGGGATTCTCCAGGCAAGAACACTGGAGTGGGTTGCCATTTCCTTCTCCAATGCATGAAAGGGAAAAGTGAAAGTGAAGTCACTGAGTCATGTCTGACTCTTTGCGACCCCATGCACTGCAGCCTACCAGGTTCCTCCATCCATGGGATTTTCCAGGCAAGAGTACTGGAGTGGGGTGCCATTGCCTTCTCCATACACTCTTCCTAGAGTAGGTCAAGAGTTTTTGTCTCTCATGGAGGAGGAGAAGAGTAAAAAGACAGTCGATGGTCATTCTGTGCAGTGTCCTCTATCATCATAGGATCCTTGGGCATGGGTAGGCAGAAAATATAAACCCAGGTCCTTATGAGGGGAATCTCAGAGCAAGAAAACTGTACTTTACTTTGCTTTCTAGCATGTAGCCTGTGAAGGCCGTGTAAAGGATGTAGAAGTCTGAGGCCAGAATTCAGAATTTTGTTACAGCAGAAGAGCAACCAAGATTGAGAAGCACCTAGGAGATGGGCCTTACAAGGTGGTAGGATTCCAAACACACTGCCCTCCCAATATGGCACCAGGGGGTATTGAGTATTTCAAACTGACAGATTTGAGAACTGGCATGTGCAGCAAAGAATTTTCTGACCTTATATGTTATAAAACAGTCGTATGAGATGTGTCTCTCCTATATTTAGAAGAAAGGAGCATTATTGTCTCTGAAGAAGAAACGGCGAGAGGAATCTGAAAGTACAGGAGTTGCTAAGATTATTACCATTAGATCCTATCACATCTTTTTGTGACTTTCCACTCTTCATCAAACCTAGCAAAAAGTCACTCAGATTTAAACTGATCTTCAAGTCTTCATTTCCTTATGAAGCCTCCTGTATCATGTGAAACTTATATTAAGTATGTTTATATGATTTTCTCCTTTGATTTATCTCTTTAGTCTTTGTTGGTCTAATTTTCAGACCCAGCCAGGGTCAAGGAAAAGTTTTTATTCCAGTACAAAGTTATCCACTACAGTATGATGTGAGGAAAACTACAGAATTCTTTTTCCCTGATGTGAGGAACACTGCAGAATTCTTTTCCCCTAAGCTTTATTATGGAACAATTGACATATAACATTGTGTAAGTTTGAGGACAAAAGAAGAAGGGGCAACAGAGGAAGAGATGATTGGATGGCATCACTGATCAATGGACATGAGGTTGAGCAGACTCCAGGATGTAATGAAGGACAGGAAAGCCTGCTGTGCTGCAGTTCATGGGGTCACAAAGAGTCTGCTACAATTTAGCCACTGAGAAACAACAAATGTGTAAATTTAAGGTATAAATGATTCAATGATTTGATATATGTATGTATTTTGAAATGATTACCACAATAATGCCAGTTAACATATCTATCACTTCCTATAGTTAACATTTCGTGTGTGTGTGTTGGTGCATACTTTTAAGGATTTCCCAGGTACGCTAGTCTGCCAGTGCAGGACACTCAGGTTCAATCCCTGGGTTGGGAAGATCCCCTGGAGGACAGCATGGAAACACATTCCAGTATCCTTCCCTAGAGAATTCCATGAACAGAGGAGCCTGGCAGTCTACAGTCCACGGGGTAGCAAGGAGTTGGACAGGACTGAAGCAACTTAGCATGTGTGTATTCATGAGTACTTTTGAAACCTGCTTTCTTAGCATCTTTCAAATATGCAATACAGTATCATTAACAGTTGTCAGCATGCCATATGGTATGTCCCCAGAACTTATTCATAAATAGTTTTTGAGCTCAGAAGAAGAGCTTGAGAAATCTGAGAGTAAGCTTATAAATCTCAAAAGGCACTTGGCATTCAGGAAAAGAGAATTAATGTTGGGTAATCTTGGGGACCTGAGCACACATATGAAGGACTGTTGACATGGATTATATCATATTGGAAGATACAGAGGAGAGATTATTATGATTAAGTATGACCTGTCCTGTCTTGACCTCAGGGCCAATTTCAAGAATGATATTTAATTTCCTCTCCAACTTCCAGGACATATGTCAAACTTGAGAAGAAAGGAAGAAGAAGAATGCATAGACTGTTTGTGTTCCCCCTCCCCATTCATATGTTGAAGCTCTAGTCCCCAGTAAGATAGTATTAGGAGGTGGGGCCTTTGGGACCAAGTATTTGTTTAGATGAAGTCATGAGGATGGAGCACTCATGATGGGACTGTGCTTAGTCACTCAGTTATGTCCCACTCTTTGTGACCCCATGGACTGTAGCCCACCAGACTCATCTGTCCATGGAATTCTCCAAGCCAGGATACTGGAGTGAGTGGCCATGCCCTCCTCCAGGGGATCCTCCCAACCCAAGGACTGAACCCAGATTTTGCATTGCAGGCAGATTCTTTACCAGCTGAGCCACCAGGATAGCCTCACGATGGGACTGTGCCCTTACAAGAAGAGGAAGGGACATCCGTGTTTCCTATCTCTACCATGTGAGGTCACAGCAAGAAGGCAGCTGTTTACAAGCCAGGAAGAGAGTTTTCTTGGACTGAATTTAAGGGTTTTAATGGAGAGCTGTTATTCAATAGGTATAAAGCTTCAGTTACATACTAAAAAATATATATTCTAAAGATCAACTGTGTGTCATTGTACCTGTAGTCAGCTGACAATACTGGATTATGCACTTAAAATGTGTTAAGAGGGTAGATTTCATGTTTAGTGTTCTTACCACAATGATAAAAAAAGCAAGTCTGGCTGCGCGATGTTGAGATACTAACTGTTCCTGCTTTATGACTAAAGCATCAATGATGAAAACATATCTGATGAGCTTACTTTCTGTTTTCTTTCCTTCCAATCTGATGTTCTGTCTGCCTGACATTTGTATGTGGCATCACATGTGACGTGAGTGCCATCCTTTGATCTGTTCACCTATATGCCCCAGTTAATAGGTCATCGAGTTCTGTTTATTCTGCTTTTAAAAATGTCTCTTGAATCCTCCACTACTTGCTTCTATTGTTTTATTTCATACACTCCCACCTCTCTCTGGATCACAGCTGTTCCTGTTCTGTTGGCATTGAAAATGCCTCTCTTCTGGCTCATCATTTGCTGCACATCTTAAGTCTTTGTCTGGTGGACAACCCCACATAGTGCGGTGGGGGCCCCTCTGCAGCTTGTACTCACAAAGCATATTCTCATCTCACCACTGGCAGCAGTGCATCTGAATTAAGTGCCTTCCTCTTCTCTGTTTCTCTAAACGGGTATCTCTTCTTCCTTTGGTCTTTCTTAGGTGACAAATACCTCAAACTTTAGGGGAAATATGCCAAATCCTTCAACGGGTGTCAAGGAAGTCCTCCTCTCACTGGGTTTAACGTGGAAATAAAGTAGCCCCACTTATTCCTTGAGGCTGGTAAGGGTCAGGCAGCAAGAATTGTGAAATTCTCTCCAAAGAATCACCTCTCCGTTCCTCTTTAACTTCAGATTACTTATCACAAAGGGTAGTGTGAGCAGTAAAGAGAGCGTTGTAATGAAAATTAAATCCCTAAGGTAGAAAATGTTCTGCCAGTTATTGCTGGTTGTTATAAAAAAATATATTGAATACTGCCTAAGCATCATATTTCTTGGTGTCCAGTGAGCAAACAACATCACTGAAATTTATTTTTTGACCAGTATATGTCATCATTTTGCGTTCCAAATTTCAGTCAACCAATAAAGAAATTTTCACTCATTGGTTCATTCATTTACTTATTCATTTAAAATATTTATTGACCTCTTGGAGCAGGATATTGTCTGTGTTATTGAGAAGTTCACAATGGTATATGCTGTTTTATGGGAGTTCAGAGGAGCACTCAATTCTTTTAGAAGCAATTTGGAAAGATTTTTGTGAGGATTTGAAATCCTTATGTATTTATCTGCAAAAAAACTCAAGCCTCTTGATTCTAATTATTGCTGACTTTTCCTTCAAAGCTAATAACACTGAAAACATAGTCTTAGCTTGCTTACGATCAGTTTATTCTTTAACTCACTGCGATGAGGTTTCTCTTCCATCTCTCCCATGGAACTAGCAAAGGTCAGCAGTGTTCTCCTAATCACCAAGTCCAGTGGGCTTTAATCATCATCTTCTTAGTTGACCTTCTTCTGATGCTTGACACTATTGATTGCTCTCTTCTTGAAATTCTTTCCTCCTTTGACTTCCGTGGCAGTTTTCTACCTCTTTCTCAGCTTCCCTTCATATTCCTCAGTATTTCTTAACTTCCTTAGTTGCATCCTTTGTTCTATCCATCCTATAAATGTGGCTGGTACCCAGGATTCTGTCCTTGGCCAGCTTTTCCTCTTACTTTATACTCATTGCTTCAACTAGCATCTGTATAATAATGTCTCTTATATCTAAATTTCTAGCCTATAAGTGTCTTATTTCTAGATTAGTACAACTAACTAACCTCCTGGGAATTATAATTGGATTTCCTACAAATATCTTTAAATAGAACTCAACCTTATCTTACATGCTCTTCATTTTTATGATCCCTTTTCACTGGATCATACCAGTCATTCAAAACAAATCCTGTGACTCATCATGGAAACTTTCTCCTCTTTTACTGTAACATCCAGTCACCAAGTCTAACAAATTCTACTCATTATTTTTTCATCAAATTATTTTTCCCTCCTCACTGCCACTCCCTAATCCAGGCTGTCATTATATCTTGACTGAATTTCTTACTTCCAGTCCTGTGTTAATCTTGGTTAGAGTAATTGTTCTAAAAACACCAACCTTATGATACTGATTTATTTGTAAAAACTTCTCAAGGGTTAGTTATTTTTAAGGCAGATTCCCACCTTTTTAATGTATAATGCAAGGGTTTCCCTGAAACAGTCTCTGCTTTCTTCTCTAATTTTATTTCTTGGTATGCTTCATTCTTGCACAGTGTTTAAAATTCTTTCAATTTGCATTAACTTGTCATGCTGTTTCATGAATAAGCATTTTTGCTCCTGCTGTCGTGTTTGCTGAGAGTTACTTTTCTCTAACTCTATTTCATTTCTTCAGCCTAGTAAGAAATTATACCATTTTTTAGACTGTAATTTCAGTGACTTCTCATTTTAGAGTAGTATCTGACCCTCCACCAGGCAGAAATGATCACAGGATTGTTTTTGTCTTTCTTGCTCTACTTCTTTCCTTACAGACTTCACTTACATCATAAGATAGTTTACATTATGCATGTATGACAGACTAGCTCTGTCAGTACGGTGGGTAGAATAATGCTCCCCAAAGATGTCCACATGCCAAGCCCTAGAATCTGTGAGTGTGTAATATTACAGGCTACTGGAGAATTAAGGTTGGTAGTCAATTGATTTTGAAATAAGGAAATTTTCCTGTGTTATCCAAGTGGGTCCAATGCAGCCACAAGGGTCCTTAAAAGTAGTGGAAAAGAAGACAGAAAAGATGGAGTCAGAAAAGATATGATGGTGGAAACAAAGTTGGAGTAATGTGATATATGGTCCAAACGCTTGATTGCTGGCTTCGAGACTGGAAGGAGGCCATAAGCCAAGGAAAACAGGCAGCCTCTAGAATCTGGGAAAGGCAAGGAAACAGATTTTCCCTAAGAATTTCCAGAAGGAATATAGCCCGCCAACACCTTGGTTTTGAGCCTGGTGAAAACAATTTCAGACTTTTAATCTCTAGAACTCAGAGATAATAATTGTGTTGTTTTAAAACCACTCAGCTTGTGCTATTTTTTAAGAATAGCAATAGAGAACTAATACAAGCAGCATGATGCAAGCTGCTTAAAGATAGTTCCTTTGTGTCTGGGGTCTGGCACACAATTAATATTTAATATTTCTGTATTGAGCAACTAAGCCTAAATCATGGTTACTAAGGGAATTGCAGGAGTTTGCTTTCCATCTGTGCATGTGCAAAGCTTTGAAGCATAAAACTCCAATTATGTTACAACTAGTTATAACATAATGGAGTTGTAGGGTATGCTCAGAGCATTAGACTTTGCCCTGTAGAAAAGGGGAAAAAATGGAATGCTTAAAATTCAGGCAGAACAGCTTGGTGTGGAGACACTGCATCAGACACAGTCCATCTCTCAAGTGTATGAGTCTTAACTCTATTTCAGGAGATAAATATGCAGATGGAAAGAAAATGAGCATAAGAGAGCATGTAAAAAGAACTTGAACAGTGAAGGGATAATTTTATTCTGAGATGATCACAGTAGATATTACAGAGGCACATGGGACAGGAAGAGGATTGTCACACTGTGTGTGTTTACAGCTTCATTTTGGCGAGGCATGTAAAGCCAGGGGAGAGGCTTATGTTGGAGACTTACTAGAGGCCTAGATGTACAAGTGAACTAATAAATAGTGCAGTGAATGGATGGATATAGAAAAAGAAAGCCAGGTTTACATCATAAGGATGCACTTCTAGGGGAAGAAAGGAGAAACGACTGAAGCATACTGAATAAAGCCATTTTAGACATGTGTGCTTGCCTTTAACATGCCATTTGTATCAGATGTGAACTTGGGGACAGCGATAAAGAAGTGCATATATTTTCACTTTGGCTCCTACACCTTTACCAGAATAGTTCTCTCAAAGAGTGACACTGTTTTCCAGTTTTTTTTTTTTCTTTAAATGGCCTTCTTTCAGTCCTAAACTATTCGATGTATGCTATGGTGGGGAAAGGCAGGGACCACTGGCTGAAGCCATTTGATTCTGGCTCAGGAAAACTGCCTGGAAGATCAATGGAACCTGGAGAGAGTCCTTGAGTGGGGGAGCAGTGGGCAGCTGGAGCAATACAAGACTTTGCCTGTGAAATCAGGACTTTAATTCTGTAAAAAACAGTTCACCTGGAAGAGCACATCAGAGCAGGGTGCATCAGTGGCTGCAGGAGAAAGACTGCTTCACACATCTACCAGGACCCAGAAAACCCAGAGTTATATAACCACAGTTACACAAGTAAAAAAATGTCTGTATCCTCACTACTCTTCCTCTCTGCTCATGCCCCATTTCCTAGAAATTAATAAAACCTAAAAGTTGGAGAGGAGATTTTTGGGAGAGAGACAGAAAAAATACACCACATTCCCTTCTTTAAAGGAGGTCCTTGAAGAAAACTTATACAAGGTCCTAGCTGAAGCCAGGAAAATTGAAGTGTGTGCTGCATATGGGTGTTCTGGTTTCTGAATCAAGACTCAGCAACTTAAAGTGACCATAAAAGTATTAGCTATGTTCAATTTAAGTGACTATCAATAATATCACAAAGGGCCAGGAAACTCATGGAGCTGTCAAGGATTTTACCCTAGGGCAAGAATTAAGCTCATCCTTTGAATAAGCACACACACACAAACACACAAATGGTGGGAGAAAGCAATTCAGCTACATATGGGACCATCCCATAATTTGTGACTAATACTTTTTGTTTTGGTGGCAAAAATTATCATTATCCTTTAATGATTTTGTGAGTGTTGTTTCTTTTTAAGAAGGACACTGGCTTTTAAGACTACACAGTCTTTGCTTCATATGCGTTATACTTATAAGTACCTAATAGAGCCATCACAACTTTTGTGTAAATGATGAGGTCACCCCTCCACTCTTCCTCCCTCTCCTCACTTTCCACCATGAGAGTATTGTGGGAGGTTCCTGCAATCTACAATACCTTGTGCATCTCACCAAGTTGGGCTGCTGTGACATTACTGTCTACTTTCTCAGAGCCTGGCACTAGATCACACGCTGGATCCTAGGGCAAATACATTTTTTACTATGAAGAAAACTTAAAAAAATGATTATTTAAAAAATTCTTTCAGACCTATTTTCTTGTTTAGTTGATTTTGGTTTTTAAATGTTCAGAAAAATAATCCTGTACTGAACAAATTTCTCCCTTTATTCAGGAAACATAAATACAGTGATCTCTGTTAGACCCTATGTTAGACCTGGCTGTGTAATGGTGAAAAAAAAAACAACACTCATTTCTTATTTTCACCAGGGTTACTGTTAATGATGGGCTTATAATCAACAAATAAGCAAAAAGACTTACAATTTTTAAGTACTAAGAAAAAAAGATCTGAGTCCATAGAAATAATAAGAGGCAACAAATTTTGACCAATATGAAAACCTTATTATAGCTAAAATCAGTTTTGGTTTCTGCAAATGGGACTGTAATTGGTACAATCACTTCAGAGAGCAGTTTGGCCCCTATATTTCAAGAACTTTAAGAAAATTCTCAGGTGCTTTAACCTAATGATTCATTTGTAAAAATTTATTCTACAAAAGTGATCTGAGATGAACTAAAGAGCTATGAGCCAGCATATTCATTGCAGCATTATTTAAAGTAACGAACAACTGAAAATGATCCAACTTCCTAATAAAAAGAGAATGGTTCCATAAATTAGAGTAAATTTATAAAATAGAAAATCATGAAGTCTTTTACAAAGGATAGTCATGAGCTGTTGATAAGTGGACTTTTGGTCCTGTCCAAAATGTTCACTGAGACATTTGGTCCACACCAAAATTTGGTCCTGTCAAAAATGACCATGAGTGTATCAGGTCTGTGTCAAATAATCCTTGATATTTGATCCTCTTAAAACCTCCACCCTCAGAAAACATCTCTGGGTTCCAATAGCCTATGACATTTATTTATATTTTTAGTTTGTAGAATTACTATGTAAAAATACCATCCATCATGTTTTATTGGTCCAATAATTGTGTTAGGTCTATATTGCCACTAATAACTCTTTTTGCTTTAGTAACCTATCTGGTAATCATGTAGGTAGATGGGCTTGGGATCAAACCATGCAGAAAAGCTGAATTTATATTAATTAGGTTTACCAAGAAAGAATCCTACAGTTACAGAAATATACCGAGAATAACTCGAGGATGGACTCTTGTGATGCGCGGTGTATTAATAGGTTACTGGGCTTTTGGCTGGCTATAGCTGGATTGTTCAATAAGGGTGGAGCTTGAAAGAAGGAGCTTGGTCAAGCTTCTGGGTAAAACAGATGGAAAATACTTTGAGGTAAATTTTCCATAAATTCTCTTCCTTTTTTGGGAGGAATGAGAAGGGGTCAAGTGATCATAGCTGTCATGAAGGAGATTGTTGTTATTCAGTAACCAAGTTATTTCTGACTCTTTGCGACCCCATGGACTGCAGCACACTAGGCTTACCTGTTCTTCACTAACTCCTGGAGTTTGCTCAAACTCATGTCCACTGAGTCAGTGATGCCATCTAGCCATCTTATTCCCTGCTGCTCCCTTCTCCTGCTACCCTCAATCTTTCCCAGCATCAGGGTCTTTCTGAATGAGTTGGCTCTTTGCATCAGGTAGACAAATTATTGGAGCTTCAGCTTCAGCATTAGTCCTTTCAGTGAATAGTCATGGCTGATTTCCTTTAGAATTGGCTGGTTTGATCTCCTTGCAATCCAAGAGACTTTCAAGCATCTTCTCTAGCACCACAGTTTGAAAGCACCATTCTTTGGTGCTCAGCTTTCTTTATGGTCCAACTCTCACACTCATACATGACTACTGTAAAAACCATAGCTTTGACTATACAGACCTTTGTTTCCAAAGTGATGTCTCTGATTTTAATATGCTGTCTAGTTGCATCATAGCTTTTCTCCAAGGAGCAAGCATCTTTTAATTTCATGACTGCAGTCCTATCCATAGTAATTCTAGAGCCCAAGAAAAAATCTGTCACTGTTTCCACTTGTTCCCCATCTATTTGCCATGAAGTAATGGGCCTGGCTGCCATAATCTTAGTTTTCTGTAGTTGAGTTTTAAGCCAGCTTTTTCACTCTCCTTTTTCACCCTCATCATGAGGGTCTTTAGTTTCTCTTTGCTTTCTGTCATTAGAGTGATATTATTTTCTCCATATCTGAGGTTATTGAAATTTCTCCCAGCAATCTTGATTCTATCTTGTGCTTCATTCAGTTCAGCATTTCACATGATGTATTCTGCATATAAGGTGCAAATAAATAAGGTGAATATAGAGACTTGATGTACTCTTTTCCCAATTGGGAACCAGTCTATTGTTCTATGTCCTTTTCTAACTGTTGCTTCTTCACCTGCATGTAGGTTTCTTAGAAGGCAGGTTAGATGGTTTGATATTCCCATCTTTTTAAGAATTTTCCACAGTTTGTTATAATCCACACAGTCAAAGGCTTTAGTGTAGTGAATGAAGCAAAAGTAGATGTTTCTTTCTGAAATTCCCTTGCTTTTTCTATCATCCAGCAGATGTGGGCAATTTGATCTTCTGGCTTTTCTATATTTATGTTTTATATCTGGAGGTTTTGAATTCATGTATTGCTGAAACCTAGCTTGAAGAATTTTGAGCATAACCTTGCTAGCATGTGAAATGACTGCAATTGTATGGTAGTTTGAACATTCCTTGACATTGTTCTTCTCTGGGATTGGAATGAAAATCGACATTTCCAGTCCTGTGGCCACTGCTGAGTTTTCCAAATTTGCTGGCATAGTGAGTGTGGCACTTTTTAACAGCATCATCTTTTAGAATGTGAAAGAGCTCAACTGGAATTCCATCACCTCCACTAGCTTTGATCTTAATAACACTTCCTAAGGCCCACTTGACTCCATACTTCAGGATGCCTGACTCTAGGTGAGTGACCACAACATCATGGTTATCTGGGTCATTAGAGCTTTTTTTTTGTACAGTTCTGTGTATTCTTGCTACTTCTTAATATCTTTTGCTTCTGTTAGGTCCATACCATTTCTGTCCTTCATTGCACCCATCTTTGCATGAAATGTTCCCTTGGTGTCTCTAATTTTCTTGAAGAGATCTCTAGTCTTTCCTATTCTATTGTTTTCTGCTATTTCTTTACATCATTCACTTAGGAAGGCTTTCTTATCTCTCCTTGCTGTTCTCTGGAACTTTGCATTCAGGTGGGTATATCCTTCACCTTCTCCTTTGCCTTTCCCTCTCTTCTTTTCTCAGCTATCTTTAAGGCCTCCTTAGACAGCCTTTTTGCCTTTTTCATTTCTTTTTCTTTGAGATGGTTTTATTCACCATCTCCTGTACAATGTTATGAACCTCTGTCCATAGTTCTTCAGGTACTCTGTCAGGTACTAATCCCTTGACTCTATTTGTCATTTATACTGTATAATCATAAGAGATTTGATTTAGGTCATACCTGAATGGCCTAGTAGTTTTCCCCACTTTCTTCAGTTTAAATCTGAATTTTGCAATAAGGAGCTCATGATTTGAGCAACAATCAGCTCCAAGTCTTATTTTTGCTGAATATATTGAGCTTCTCCAACTTCAGTGAATAACCAGCATCTAATTAATACCCCTCCACCCACCCCCACACACAACTATTCCATTGCTCAAGGTTATTGGACAATATTTCCCTTGAATTGATGTCCTACAGAGGTACAACTGCAGTAGCCTGCAAGAGCTTCCTATTGCTATTTGGGAAAATGTTAGTTGATATGACTTCCACAGTTACCTCTCAATCACTGTGGACCACCATGCCCTCAGCTGGTGCCTACATACTGGTGATTCAGCCTGGTTGAACAGTGTGTCAGATGCATAAGATATCAGTAAAGTTTACCCAGCTAGTAAACCAATAACCATGGGTCAGATGCTTACAAAGAAATAACTTCTCCTCTTGCTTGGAAATGTGACACCTTTATTTGAAACTTCTCAGCAAAATATGGCAGAAATAGTGTACTCTCAGAAAGAAAAACCAGTGTTATATCTTAGTGGTTTTTGTTACCATTTCCAATCCTTAACAGTAATTGTAGTAAAGCTACTTAAGCTGTGAAAAGAGGAGAATCTTCACGCCAGATATATAAAGTCAAGACTTGGGTAACATTTCAATTATTCAAGGTGAGACAAGAAAACATCAGCACAACATTGGTCTTGAAGGGGAAGTAAGAGAACATGGAATAGGTTAAAATGACAGAATAAGAAGCAAATGCAGTACCATCGCAAGTACTATGAAGACCTCATCGTGATATTTATGATGAAGAGGTCCTTTTGATACTATCAGAAAGAAACTCATTAAAGAGGAGAGTAGACAAAATTTAAAGCAAACATCAACCCCTGAATCCCACTTTATTGCACGGAGCTGAAATTCCAGAGGAGTATTCCAGTAACCAGTAGAGACCCAGTTCTTATTGCACGATTCCACTGCTTGAGATGAAGAAATAATTCTTTTTTATGGCTATATTCAACACAAGTGCCAGTGAAACATTACTCAGCAATGGCACCTTCAAGATGGCACCAACACAGTTCTCTCAGTTATTTACTGTGCACTGTGTACTATTGGGTGAAACTATGCCATTGATTTATGCACAGCAGTGAAAAGACAAGGAAACACTTATAGATAGGCAAATGAGAAAATACTTGCATTTGTACGAAAGAAATCTCAACAGTAACCTTTCATTGTGCCTAATGAATTTTGAGATTTGCAAATATGAATGTGGTTTGACAACACCTGTCAAACGCAGGAGGAAAAGGGTGCTTGATTCATTTTTCACTATCATTGTGATAGTGAAAAATTTATTTGTGTCTGATATTTGAGAATATGACAACAGAAAGTAACTCCCATGAGTGTGTATCCCTGTTATCTGCACTTCTATCTGTGTCTTTGGAAGATGTAAATGAAATTTTGGGGGTACATTGTGGAAATTGCAGAAAAATATTTGGATGACATAATGGATCATGTGGTGAGTGTACATGTCTGTGGAAGTCTTGGCATAAGACCACAAGTTCTAAGATTTCCACCAGAAACTTGGAATATTTTTATATCAGCACTGAACAGCAATCACAGAACAAACAACACAGTTGAAGGCTGTCATAGCAAATTTCAAAAGCTGATGGTAATACATTATTCTTCAATTTGGAGTTTTTTTTTTTAAGTGTTAAATGAAGGAAAGCAAAGCAGTTATGACTCAGATCCTTGGCAGTCACACTCAAATATGGCCACTAGCTTCATGACAATACTAACAAAATAAATCCATGGAATCCATGGAAATTGTTGACAGATATATTGGATATAAGACCAATGATCAGGCCAATGTATCCTTGAGAGCAATCACTCAGTGACTTGAGAGAAAATCCTGATGAACATGACTAGGAAGAAAAAGAGTAAATGTGAAAGTCAAAATTCATCATGAATTACAATAAAATAATGCAAAATACAGTTTTAACACAGTTAAAATTTGTATCATTTAATGAATAATGGACCAAAATTCTCAATAAACATTTTGAAAGCAATAAATGTCCTGCAGGAGATCTATTAAATTGGTACAGAATTCTATACATATACAGTATAATTTCAATCTAAATAAAAATCACACCACTTATTAATGATCTATTGTGTACAGCCCAGGAATTATAGCTAATAATAGATGTCTTTTACTTTCTCTACACTTTTCTGTGTTTTCTATAATGAAGATGTACTCTTTATACAAGAAGCAAAACAAAATGTTATAAAACAGAAAAATATGCACAAAAAGGAAATTAAAAAGCAATGGCTATCTGTAAACCATAAGCACATGTAGGTTAAATAATTAGTCCATGTTTCTAATTTTTGAATATTTTCATTGTTTTCTAAATTTATAAAATGAATATGCACTATTTTGGGAACATCAACAGTGTCTACCCAAATAACAGGTTTTTGAGTCAAATAGACTCAAAATCCCATCTGACATTGAAAAATCATTTCTGTGAATTTGGACAAGCTATTTAACCTCTCAGAATTTGTTAACACATTTGTAAAACAGATGCACCAAAATGTCTTCAAGTTTGTTTGTTTTGTGTTTTTTTTTGGAAAAATAAAATGAGGCAAAAAATAACATGAAATGGCTCACTGCAATCTGTCATAGAATAAGTCTTCTTTCAATTCCCCCTTCTTACCCCTTCTCTTATTTCCTGCCACCTTCCACTGCATCAGTTTTCCTGCACTGGGAGAAAAAAAAATTACATTTGCCTAGTAGTACTTGGTTAAATTTCAAACAATCATATAAAGGATGGCAGTTTTAGCAGAATTTTAAGAATAGCAGGACAAAATCGATCAATGAAAACTGGACAGGATTTATAATCGCTTTGTTACTGAACTTTAATATTTTTAATGACTTTGTATTTATAGAATTTCAATTTCAATATTTTCTAAACATGGGAATCTACTGAGTTGTTGCAAATGTGTTCAATGTTCATTTCAATTGAGATATAAATAATAATTCATTTATGTTGACAAAGGGATAGAATTTGAAACTATGTCCATTTTTCCTACTTCCTTTTATCCTTTCAAAGATAATCATCATCTAGGATACCATCTTCTATTTCAGTTGCACATTTTCTGATGGGTCAGCCATAGTGCAGAACAGAGAAATTATTATAGGGAGCCATAGAAACCAGTGACTTTCTAAATTTTAAAGCAGTTCCACAATTATTCTCAGTAGTTAAGCACTCTTTCCCCTAAAGTGTCTTGTATATTCAGTTTAAATATTAGCTCACTTTCTATAATGGCAGTGCTCTTAAAGAGATTTTATGTAAGTGCATTTAGAAAGCTAGTTATTTAATGTTGTCCTATGGTGAATTCTTTATTAAAATAAAGACTTGTTACCTTTTCTTGTATGGGGTTTTGTTTAATGAGCCATAGCCACATTGATCCCTGCTGAATGAAAAGGCATTATTTCATAGACTGGTGGAAGTTTCTAAGGAGAGACACTGCCTTCTGTGTAGGTTTGTCAGTCTCTGTTTGTATCACCGTGACACCTGAATAGTGATATATCAGGCTGGGAAGGTAGGGATAGGTCCAGTAACTGACCTGAAACTTACCATAGGTCTAGACAGTTCAGTCCTATCCTAGAGACTGATGAGTACTGTTTTTCTAAGAAGGAACAAAGTTGGGGATCAGTGAGGTCAGGGAGTCAGTGAGAGAATTCTAGTGAGCTGGGGGATGGTGGGAAGGGCAAGGGTACTGAATGTCTCCCAGAACTTGGGACTGTTGGCTGCTCAGGTTGGTTCTTCATTGTCTACTGACTGTCAACACTTCTAAACTCCTAATTGTTATTTTTGAACAATAGGAAATCACAGTTCTCTATGATACACTGATACATTGGTAAGTGTTTAACAATCTGCTGGGAAGAGGGTTTGGGGGTGAAAGTGGAAAGAGCTTTTATTTGTAGCTTCTGCTGATTTCCATGGTGTCAATACTTTGGTGAAAGCTGATTTCAAGCTGTGAGTGTGAGTCAT
Organism: Madoqua kirkii; assembly: GCA_006408675.1. Classification (NCBI taxonomy): domain Eukaryota; kingdom Metazoa; phylum Chordata; class Mammalia; order Artiodactyla; family Bovidae; genus Madoqua; species Madoqua kirkii. The sequence continues at coordinate 6,573 of SJYC01003728.1, read as the reverse complement.
TGGACAAGCTGTTGGTAGAAATGGGGGACCTCAACTCTTACCAGCCAGTTTGACATGGCTCTGGGAACATTATATTACCTTTTTTTGCTTGAGGTTATGTCTGATGTATTGGAATACTGGGATATTCTCAAACTTTTACTTTTTAGTCTGCCTCGACATACTTTCTCTTTTCCTCTCTCTCTCTCCTCCTTTTTTTCCCTTCATCCCTCCTCTCTCCAACCCTCTCCTGCTTTTCTCCAGTTTTCAGTTAACAATGAATCATCTACAAATATTTCTCTCATAAAATAGCCCCAGGGTTTTTGGTCATGTTGTTCCTTTCAGCAGATTTTAACATTCTTTTTTCCCCCTAAAACAATGAATTGCCATATTCCTGTCTTTATTGACATGGTTATGTCTGATGTATTGGAATACTGGGATATTCTCAAACTTTTACTTTTTAGTCTGCCTCGACATACTTTCTCTTTTCCTCTCTCTCTCTCCTCCTTTTTTTCCCTTCATCCCTCCTCTCTCCAACCCTCTCCTGCTTTTCTCCAGTTTTCAGTTAACTAATGAATCATCTACAAATATTTCTCTCATAAAATAGCCCCAGGGTTTTTGGTCATGTTGTTCCTTTCAGCAGATTTTAACATTCTTTTTTCCCCCTAAAACAATGAATTGCCATATTCCTGTCTTTATTGACACAGAGATCTTTTCCTTCTGGTATGTGGCTCAGAGGTTAAAGCATCTACCTCTAATGCAGGAGACCTGGGTTTGATCTCTGTGTTAGGAAGATCCCCTGGAGAAGGAAATGGTAACCCATTCCAGTACTCTTGCCTGAGAAGCCCATGGACGGAGGAGCCTGGTAGTCCGTGGGGTCGCAAAGAGTCGGACACGATTGAGCGATTTCACTCACTCACTCACTCACTCACTCACTCACTCACTTACTCACTCATGCCTTCTTAACACCTAAGTGATGTTACCAAAAAGTTATTATTTTCTATTCCATTAGCAATATGTCAATAATTCTTGTATTTTAATCTTCATTCATATACTACTATATGAAGTAGTACATGTGATATGAAATAGTTTCATATGATAGTACTTGAATCTTCCAGTATTTGTTAGATGCAGCATTGGGTACTATGAGACATATAAATAGCAATGAGATGACAGCCTGGCCTAAAATTTAATTGAGAAGAAAACAATAACATACAGTAAAAAGTAGAGAAATTTATGGGAGTGAATAGAAACAGATGCTAAATTCCACAGAAGATTAACATCAATTTAAAACTGACTGCCCTCAGAAATGTTTTGTTTGGCTTGTATAGTGTTTTTCAAATTTTCAACCAGTTTCAAATTTCAATTTTACATGAAAGTTAGATATTATAATTCAGTGGGATAAATGGAATTATTTGGGAATCTTAGTCCCACACTGGAGAAGGTAACAACATCTTGAGTTTATAATCTTCCTTAATTCCATAGATATATATCTGTAAACTCATCTTGCCTCAATATCTGGACCAGTCCTTCCTTTCCATGATAGGGATTTATGAAAATTTTTGTTCAATATTCACCTGATTCAGCATAAAGCCAGGTTTGGCGGTTTAGGATTTGTATCATAATCCTCATAATACTTCAACTAAGAATGAATCTCTACTTGGGGGCCATTTTTCAAATCTATCCAGGCCAGTCTCCTTTTCTTCATGTCCCCTCTTCATGATGATACCTGAAACCGAGAGTTTGTCAGGGAGAAGTGAGGCATAAACTACTAGCACAGTCTCAGTGTTCTGTGTTCATTGGCTGGACTGAACATGCTACTATCTCTGGTTGAACAGTCTATGACAACTATATTTTTCCCTATTTATGCCATCTTCCCAGATATAACCTGCCAATTAGAATCATCTCAAGAAGTTCAATTCGTTTGAGTGGGGTTGAATCTGGATTCTGTGGAAGTAAGTTTGGACCAGATTTTGAAGGGGTGTCAACCACCTCCCAAAGAAAATATTCAGTATGATTCTGCTGACACTTTTCATTAAATAAAATGAAATATGGAGATGCTCTAGCACTGAAAATTGAGTCTTCAGCACTTTAAAGCATTTAAAGCATCACTATAGTTCATGTTTAACAGGGCCTTTATATTTGTCTTAGAAAATGTTTCCATTTCTGTATCCCCTAGCATTTGCTATTGAATCTGCAAACTTTAACACATATTCATTGTTCACATTTCCAGACATTGCCAATGGGAGCTGAGAAAGGAATAGAAAAATAAAAATCTGTGTTTAATATATATTAAAATGAATATTCCTCTCAAAAATATACTAGTACACCACCTACAACCCATAGCAACTTTTCCCTCATACTTTACAGCTTCTCTTCTTTTTTTCTTCTCTTTTATCTTTCTTCTTAATCATTGTCCTCTTGCTCATCTCTTTTTCTTTCCTTTTCCTTGATTGCTGATGAGTTGTCTTTTCTTTCTGTTTGAAAGTAGCTAAAACAAGAACATTATCATATTAGATTCTAAGTGGAACTCCAACATCAAGACTAGTAAAAGTCATGTGGTTCTTCAAGAAATTTCCAATAGTGGAGTGGTGTATTTAGCTCAATTACTTTGTACATGAAGCAGTTCATAGTGTAACATGATAGTGTCTGTAACTATTTATCTAATTACTGTTTAACATAGGACAGTATGTATTAGCATCAATATATGTAAATAACTTCACAAACCCACAAAAGTATATAGATCCTTATTCAGGGCTGGTGCCTTGATTCATTAAAAAAAAAAATCATCATTTTTTTTTTTTGGTTCTGGAGAACTGCAATAATTTTTATATTAAGGGAAAATTATAGTCAAGCTTGTAGTTTCACAGGAGGAAGTAAATATGGACTGGATTCAGTGGAAGCAATGTCCTTGGAATAAGGTGATGGAGAATCTTACCAGCTCTGTGCCCTATTTAATATTCTTGCTCAATGGACTTCCTAGGATCAGAATATAGTGGTAAAGAGAAGAGAATTTGGAATGACAAGAATGATTTGTGAATCAAAGCAGCCAACTAAAGGAATGATGAGCATGCTCAACTCAGTAATGTTAAAGAAGAAAAAAAATATATATTTTTTATAGAATGTGACTCAACAAAGAGCTTAATAAGGTGAAAAGTCAACTTAAGTTATTTGGAGATGACTATGCCATTAATTATACTAGCTCACATTTTATATTACTTTATAAAATATATCCTTCCCTTTTACTCTTTCAGCAAGCATTTTAAGTAAAATAAAATTATATTTCATTCATGCAGATGTAGAAACTGAGGCCTGGAGAGGATGTATTTTACCCAAGGATGAGCAAGTAATGAATGCTGAAGTGGAGAAGAAAATCTAGGTCTACTGGGTCTGCATGTGTTAGTGCTGCTGTCCAGATAATATTAATAAATAATAAAGACTAATTGGTCACTAAAACCAAAGTACAAAGAGAATGGGATGACTAAAATAAACAGCAACTACGTAATGTTGTACATAATATTTATTTAAATTATGGGAGATAATATTATAAAGTATATAACAATTATATGATATCATATATAATATTTATACAATATTATAGTGCATAATATTATAAGCATATAGCAATTATATAGTATTGTGGGGAAAATATGCTAACCCTCTGACATCATTTTCCTATTGAATTCTTTGGAAATGCTTGGCTTGGGCCATTTGAAGCTGAAATTGAAAAGACTGTGTAAGGCCCAGGCTGCCCCTGAGGATAATAGAAGATAGACTGGGTGATCTGTTAAATGTGACTGGCTCAAGTCTGGAGGATTCAAATGGCTCTTGTTGTATTCATTAGAAACAGGTTTGCTTAACAGTCTCTAGAGCTCCCTGAGAATGGAGCTGACATTTGCAAATGATAGGCTTAGGAACTTTCTTCCCTCCACAAGTCCCCTTTTTCTATTGTTCTTTTTCCTCCGAGCTTTCCTTCTGGATGTTGGTAAATCTCTAGGAAATGCACTTGTGTTTTCTGTTGTCACATCTCATCAGTGCCTTGCAAGGGGGGTTTGCAGGGGAGATGAGGGAGAACCAGGAAGGAGAGAATGCCCTGGGCTGAAATGGCACCAGCATGCAAATGAATGCCAACCCTGTGAACATTTCCCAAGCAGTCACATTTTATTACAACCAAATTATGGGATGCAATTCCTAGAAAATGGCAAAAGAGGGACAAAAAAAAAAAAAAAAAGGAAAAGTGACCATGCATGATTTATTCTTGATAGACTCACTCTTGAAATAGCAAGTACTATAATTTAGTTCTTTCTATCCTTCAATAAATGCATGCATATTTACTAACTATGCTTACCATGCTAGGTAGGAAATAGAGGTGCATACATGTGTATATTAATTTTTATATATCCACCTCATTTTTTGTTCTTTACCATCTTGGTTCTATTAAATCTTCATTTTTAAGTAGTTCCCTGGGCAACCAACATTTCTAAAATATTTTAGCTCAGAAATGGAATCCCAGATATTTGCATATTTAACCAGGAACAAACTCAGATACTTGTCAATGACTACACTCATCCTTGTGACTATTTAAAAATATATATATTCCTATGAATAGCTCTTATAAAAATTTTTTATTTGCTAAATCTCTGATGGGAGATTCTGATGACAGCTAGGTTTGGAATTATGGGATAAAACACATACCTCAGGTAATGACAAATTGGTAAAAGCAATTAATTACTTTAACAGCTTGTAAGACTGCACTAAATAATAACTGTAGCTTTTGCAAGGTTAAATTTGTCACTAAAATTCAGGAATAAACTATATGTCTATTGTATAAAGAATATTTTGATAAATGTTAAATATGGAGAAAAGGGGAATAGTATACAATACTTCAGAGAAGTACTGAGGAACTCAGTCCAAAGTTATTGAGATGTGGTTCATACCTTTCATATACTTTCAGTCTGCTGAGGAAATCTTGTATAAACTCTTAGTGGTATACAAAGTAGTATGCGCTAGAATTTATGTATACATGAACAAAGAACTGTAGGAGCAGAAAAGGGAGAGAAACAGGCTTAGCCTCAGAGTAGAGGGGAAAGGCTTCACAGAGGAAATCAGCTGAATGTAAAAGGATATAAAATGTTGAGTGAGGTCAAGGTGGAATCAGATTCCAAATGGAAAGAAAACGCTACATGTGGGAAAATGTAGACTTTTGAAAGTGCAGGACAATATTTATAACCTGCGTAAAAGCCACTGGCTCAGTTTATGCATAGAAAAATATTTAAAATAAATAAAAACAAAAGACAGGCTGACAACAACAAGTAATTTTAAAATAATGCAAATTTAATTGCTTATTCTTAAATTTTCATATGAATGAAGCCTAGGGAAATCATATTTATAGTTCTTTCTTCTTTCCTATTCCCTTCCTTCATGAGTCATTCCTGAGAACTAAGATCTTGCCTATCCCAGTCTCTCACTTTTTTTTGGCTATTGCTTTATTCTTTTTACTCTCTAGACTTAAACTATTTATTCTCCAAACTCTGCATTAAAAAGTAAAACAATATAAAAATAAAAGCAGCCACAGTACTTACTCTTTGAAACAAGATGGAATAACAGAAATTGTATTTCCTTTTTCCACATAAAATAATTGAACAAAGTAAAGAAAAAATTATACTTTAGCCACCTGATGCAAAGAGCTGACTCGTTTGAAGAGACCCTGATGCTGGGAAAGATTGAAGGTGGGAAGAAAAGGGGATGACAGAGGATGAGATGGTTGGATGGCATCACCAACTCAATGGATATGAGTTTGAGTAAACTCTGGGAGTTGGTGACAGACAGGGAGGCCTGGCATGCTGCAGTCCATGGGGTTGTGAAGAGTCAGAGATGACTGAGTGACTGAACTGAACTGAGCTGATATATAAGTCACTGGACACCAGTCAAACAAATCAGGTGAAATATGATTGTTTCATGTTATTGTATGGAAAGTTCATGGGTCATGGTGTAAGAAAGGATAACTGATAGTGGTTTTAGCCCTCTGGCTGAGTAGAGGGGATATTGTTGAGAAAGCAGGAAGTTGAAGATAGCTAGAGTTCATAGGAAAGACCACTAGAGAAGAGAAAGTTGCACAGCCAGAGAATTTCAGAGATATGCAAAGGGTACTCTTGAGTGTTTACTGGAGCAACTATCAACATACGTGTGTGAGGAAACTGGCAGATTGGGGAAAGAATCATCTGAAGGAAGTAGAGGCAACATACCCACATTTAGGAAATGTTTCTGGACCCACTCATAAAACTAGAAAATCACATGATTTATGAAACATTTGAGTAGAATATACAGAGGAATATTGCCTCAATAGTATAAAATATTTATTTCTAGATTAATCACAATCTAGATCTGCTTAACAAATCTTAGAAACAAGACCCCTCAAAGTTTAATTGACTTAAAGTAAGTTAATTTTAGAAAAAAATTTTACTCTGTATAGGAAAACAAAAATATCCAGCATCTAAAAAGATAAAGTAAAAAACTGAAATGTCTGAGATGAATCATAGATTAGACACTGCAGAAGAAAATATCAATAAGTGTAATACAATAAAGCAGTTGGAATAT
>SJYC01003725.1:0-14197 GCA_006408675.1 Madoqua kirkii | reverse complement strand
CGGCCCCAAGCATCCTGTATCCTATATTGAACATAGACTGGTGCTTCATCTCCCATATGATTGTATACATGTTTCGTTGTCGTTCTCCCAGATCTTCCCACCCTCTCCCTCTGAAGCCAAAAGTCCGTTCTATACCTCTGTGTCTTAAAAAAACAAACAAACAAACAAAAAACAAATAAGGAGTAAACTTACAGAACACGATGTTGGAAGGGACAGCTATGGAAATAATTGTCTTGGCATTCCCTTCATGGCAGCAAGGTGGCTTCCCTAGATCCGGACATCACACCCACATTTGCAGTAGGAAGATGGGGTATAGGGCTATAAAACCTTTCACAGAAGCCTCTCTATTGGCTTTGCTTAATTTGCACTAACAGACAGAGATCTGACTCTGGCCATAGCTGGGCCATGTTAGTTCAGTTCATTTCAGTCGCTCAGTCATGTCCGATTCTTTGCGACCCCATGAATCACAGCACACCAGGCCTCCCTGCCCATCGCCAACTCCCAGAGTTCACTCAGACTCACATCCATCGAGTTGGTGATGCCATCCAGCCATCTCATCCTCTGTCATCCCCTTCTCCTCCTGCCTCCAATCTCTCTCAGCATTAGAGTCTTTTCCAGTGAGTCAGCTCTTCACACGAGGTGGCCAACGTACTGGAGTTTCAGCTTTAGCATCATTCCTCCAAAGAAATCCCAGGGTTGATCTCCTTCAGAATGGACTGATTGGATCTCCTTGCAGTCTGCAGAAGAAGCATTAACTCTTTGGCATTCAGCTTTCTTCACAGTCCAACTCTTGCATCCATACATGACCACTGGAGAAACCATAGCCTTGGCTAGATGGATCTTTGTTGACAAAGTAATGTCTCTGCTTTTTAATATGCTATCTAGGTTGGTCATAACTTTTCCTCCAAGGAGTAAGCATGTTTTAATTTCATGGCTACAGTCACCATCTGCAGTGATTTTGGAGCCCAAAAAGATAAGTCTGATACTGTTTCATCATATTTCCCCATGAAGTGATGGGACCAGATGCCATGATCTTTGTTTTCTGAATGTTGAGCTTTAAGTCAACTTTTTGACTCTCCTCTAGTTCCTCTTCACTTTCTGCCATAAGGGTGGTGTCATCTGCATATCTGAGGTTCTTGTTATTCCTCCCGGCAATCTCGATTCTAGCTTGTGTTTCTTTCAGCACAGCATTTCTCATGATGTACTCTGAATATAAGTTAAATAAGCAGAGTGACAATATACAGCCTCGATGTACTCCTTTTCCTATTTGGAACCAGACTGTTGTGCCATGTCCAGTTCTAACTGTTGCTTCCTGACCTGCATATAGGTTTCTCAAGAGGCAGGTCAAGTGGTCTGGTATTCCCATCTCTTTCAGAATTTTCCACAGTTTCTTGTGGTCCACACAGTCAAAGGCTTTGGCATAGTCAATAAAGCAGAAATAGATGTTTTTCTGGAGCTATTACTTTTTCAATGATCCAGTGGATGCTGGCAATTTGATCTCTGGTTCCTCTGCCTTGTAGTATCTCCTAATAGCAAGGGAAGCTGGGAAAGTGAGCAACAGGAACATCATGATGGGCTGGGACCCATTCTGATTCATCATCTGTATCTGGACATGCTGATGCTCCAAACAACATCAGATTGGGAGCAGGGGCTGGAGACCGGTCAGCAACAACATTATCTGCCACAGACTCTGGATTCTGCCTTTCTTCCACTTGGGTCCCCTCAGTGCTTGAGGATCTAGCCAAGGAACCCAGGAGTGAGTGGCACAGTGCCTGATCCCAGGAGAGGAACTGAGAGACCAGAGCTGGGGGCTCTACACACCCAGGGGCCCAGGTAATTCTCTGGAGGGTTAGGATTCCTGAGCCCAAGTAGCTTAAGGACCCTCCATCCTCATTCAGGTCAGCAATCCAGGGCCCATGGAGGCTCAGCCATTGAGGCCTCTCTGGCCCTTACTTGGTGTCCCCAATCCTGAGCTGTACAACACACCTCCCAGGGGCTTGAGATGCATTCAGCACCAGTCATCATTGAATCCTGGGCTTGCTCATCTCTCACAGGCCCTGCTAGGGACTGCCCCCCCGACATGCACACAAGACCTGCCATGGGCCCTCAAGGCTGCCTGGGAGGCTAAGGACAACTAGAGAGCCTCAGCCCAGTCTTTGCCCAGAGGTTCAGGGTTCATCAGGCCACCAGCTGTGGGCACCAGGGAATATCTGGGTAGAGGAGACAATGGAGGGAGTGAAGGGGCCATGGAGATTAACGATGTTAAGTTTCCCCTCAAAGACGCCATAGCTAAGGTGACCTGCTCTAGCAGCTGCAGGGGCTCCAGGCCGCCGAGCTTGCACTCAACAATGTAGCCCTTGGTGCTGTCACCAGGCAGCCAGATGAGGGCAGGCATGAAATGAGAGCCACTGGCCCAGGGGGCCATCTTCAAAGCCACTTTGCAGTTGATGCAGAAGCCAGCTCCCCTGGTGGTAAAACAGAACTGTACCAGCCTTGTGTGGTTGTGAGGTTGTGCCTCCAAAGCGTGAATTGGCTGATTCAGGCTAGGCCAGTCTATGTAGACCTCGTGGGTCTGGGGGAAGGTTTTCAGCAACTTCAGCAGCACCCTTGGGTTCAGATAGTTGTCGTCATCCACATGGCAGAACCATCTCAGCCCACTGGCCAAGAAGACATCAAATTCAGCGGCCATCTTGCAGGATAGAGCAGGGTGGCTGTGCTCCACAGAGCAGTTGGTGATCACAAGGTGAGACCCCAGTCTTTCCTGGAGGCCTTCATCTGGGCTGTCAGTGAAGATGAATGTCTGTTCCTTGGCCTTGGAGACCCACGTGTTGAGTAGCAACTCCTGGCGGGAGTGGTGGAAGGCCTGGGTCATCTTGACTGTGATGAAGACATCGTGGAGCTGCAGCTCAGAGGGCTGAGGTCTTAGCGAGCTCAGCTCAGGGGGTGTCGGGCACATGCTGCAGGGACGGGCTTGAGTGGTACCGTAGGGAGAGGAGCCCCATGCACAGAAGGGTGAGGAGGACTCTGGCCAGGCCCCAGAGGAACTGTACTGCATCAGCCCTAGGGACCCAGATCGCTCAGCTCCCAAATCCCGACCAGATGGGGAAGGGAGGCTGGTCAGGTGGGAGCTCCGGCAAAGGCTGGCAGGCATGGCTGGTGGGCCGGGAGGGGAGAGGTGGGTGTCAGAGCTCGGGACCTGCAGGCCGAGCCACCATAGCCCCACCACTGCCAGCCCTCCACCTGCTTCACAACCAACTCTTGTATTCTTACTTGGAAAACTCCATGGACAGAAAGGCCTGGCAGGCTACAGTCCATGTGGTGGAAAAGAGGGAGACACAATTGGGTAACTGACATGAAATGAAGAAGAAACAGAGAGCAAACACAGACAGTGCACATAAAAAGCACTTTATTTTTCTAGAAACTGAGATGATCATTTAAGCTATGGCTATAGGAAAAAAAAAATGGGTTGAAAAAAAAAATGGGTTGAGAGAAAATGATTCTATAACTTTGGCCTGTTGAAATAGCCCTTTCAAATAATCAAGTGCATATGGCCTTGATATCTGCTTACTCGTCATGGCTTCACCAAGAATGAGCAGATAAGGTAGTTACACACAAACCTCAGGCGGTAAAGAATTGCCTGCAACGCAGGAGGCACAGGCCACACAGTTTTAATCCCTCGGTTGGGACGATCCTCTGGAGGAGGAAATGGCAACCCACTCCAGTATTCTTGCCTGGAGGATCCCATGGACAAAGGAGCCTGGCGGGCTACAGTCCATGGTTTCTGAAAAGAGTCAGATACTGCTGAAGTGACTGAGCGCACACACAGAGACACAAACCTGATTCCAGTTTCTTGTGAGTAAAATTCAACCTCCAGGCTTAGCTCCACTTAGGAAATGGAACATGAGGATAGTTTTCTTGACTCTCCTTAACTCTTATTGATACTTTATAGAATTAGAAACCAGAATCTAATAAGACTCTTTATTGAATATTTTGTGTAATGCTGAACGATTGCTTCAACAAGACCACCACTGCCAGCCCCCTGCCCACCCCCACCCCCCAACCCAGGAGCATCATTTTTGTTGGCCAGGAGCCAGTTTGGTTTTTATCTTCATGAAACTGGAGGCAGGCTGGTCGTTCGTTCTCAGCAGTGTTTCGAAGGCCTTGGTTCACATCATGTCTCGCATTGCCTACTGCTCCACTCTCGTTTCCCGTACTTTCTGCCTGTACATGTGCGACGGAGTCTGCCCAGTCAGAAAAAGCAGACAAAAACCTCCTTTCCAACTGAACACAGTCATCTGCAATTCTCAAATCACCAGTTTTGTAAAAGGCAAGAAAATGCTATTCTATTTGATTTTGGCAATTCAGAGGAGAACATCTGCTTTCCCAGAATGTCTCCTGTGGAATCTTTCATTCCTTTACGAGGAGGAAATGGATAATACAAATATTAACAAGGTACTTGTCTCTTTAGAGATACATACTGAAATATTTTCAGATGAAATAGTATAATTTATGGGATTTATTTCAAAATAATCTTGAAATAAAAGAATGTGGAACTTCAAGAAATAACTGTAGGAAGACTGGCCATGTACTGATATTAGATGGATCAAAATTTTGGATAAATCAGTTTAAATATTCTATTATCTCTACATATGTAGAAATATTTAAATATCTCTATTTGTATTTATAGATATTTAAGTAAGTATTTAAAATGTTTCATACTAAAAATTTAAAATATTAGATATTTAAATAAATATTTAAATATTTCATAATAAAAATTTAAAAAATATTAAATATTTAAAGTATTCTGGTGGAGTGGGAAGCCAGGCTACTAGCTTAATGACTTAAAATTACACAAAAGTTGATTTGACAGGTAAGCTGTACAATATACCATCAGCCTTCCAACCCATCAGAAGCATCATGTGTAAACTGATTAAACCGATCGCATTTCCCCTCACATTCTGCCCAGTAATATGTTGAGAAGAATTCTAAGACAGCCTTCAGGGAGTCACTACATGAACTGACTACCACTGACAAATAGGATGATAACCAGTTGTTTTCCCTACTATAAGATGTAAATACTTGGGACGATGGTGCTGAGTGCCTAAGGAAGGTGGAAGAGAAAAATGGAAAATGAAAATGAAAATGAAAAATGAAAAAAAGTAGTATCTACAAAGGAAGAGCCTGATATCACTAAAGAGAAACTGGAGGCAGTATCCCTAAAAATAACTCCAAGGATTAGCATAATCAAAGCATTTTAGGGTTTTAGGACACACTGACCCTCACTGTGCCTAAAAGACTGGAGGTTAGTTAACAGTTTAATTCTTCATGGTTGACATCTTAGCCTCTTTGTTCTCTTTTTTCTGCATAATTTATAGTATTCTCAACTATTTTGATGTGTTATTTTTGATGAATTATTATTCATCATTTGGAGAGAAGAGATAAGTAGGGAAAAGTAAATAAATCATTATGGGGTTCTGATTATATGTTAGGCACAAATTTTGGAGTTATATATGTAACACACACACATATATATATATAACATTCCATCTCATTAAAATATAGAGCATCTTAGAATCACAGAGCTTTTCAAGTTGTGTGGACTGAATCTTCATTTATTTGGCTTTTACTCCAGCTAATTCAGTTTAAATGTATGCTGAAAAAAATGAAGATATATATATGTATATAAATTTCTCTTTAAATGCATCTTCTTTTTTGAAAGGCTATATTTCTCTCCCTAACTCCCTTATTCCCTACCTCCATTCTTCCGGTCACAACATTGCTTTTCTGTCCACTTTTTCCAACTCCACTCTGTCCTTCACAGGCTGAGTTTTGACACATGGCCTCCCTTGCTGGGAACAGCCCTTTGGAAATCTGGTCTTATCATCATGTCAGTTTTTATCATAAGAGTCAACAGCACTGTAATTCTGATAGGGAACATTCCAAACTTGATAGAAATGTAGCTTTCTTGTTTCAGAAGTGTTGCTATTATTTCTATTCTCCAAAATTATGAAAAGCTAGTGACTGGTGCCTTCTTTCTGGAAGCTAGAGCAATGAAGAGGTGTATGGGAGGGCTGAAACATCCTGTAGAGTCAACAGCACTGTAATTCTGATAGGGAACATTCCAAACTTGATAGAAATGTAGCTTTCTTGTTTCAGAAGTGTTGCTATTATTTCTATTCTCCAAAATTATGAAAAGCTAGTGACTGGTGCCTTCTTTCTGGAAGCTAGAGCAATGAAGAGGTGTATGGGAGGGCTGAAACATCCTGCCACACGTGGTTGCAGGAGAGAGGTATAGAAGTGAATGCAGCCAGCCTGTAACTTCTGCTCAAAGCTAAAGTCTAAATCTGATCAAGGGTAGGTACCAACATCTAGGCTGGACATCAAATGTGTTGTTTACTTAAGCAGGACTGGGCAGTTTAAAAAGTAAAAGGTAAATTAAAAAATTGTATTCAAGGATATGGAGAAAGAGTTGCAACATATTCCCTAAAATGAGAAAGCCACAGAAAACAGATAAGGTAATAACAATCATTTTGGAGGTGGTAGTCGAAGCAAGGGTTTTGTGTGTGTGTGTGTGTATGTTTGTGTTCGTGTGTGTTGGCAGTATGCTACAGATGACTATATTAATCTAGGATCTGAAACCATACTTAGCATGTATTGGACCTACGGGCTTGGCCCTACATTTTTCCCCTTAATTTTCTAGGACATTTCAGATTAGAAATGGCTCCCTTGGTATCAACATGTCAACATTCTGTGTCTCTAAGCACCAAGAATTGGTGACTGCACCCATGAAAAAGAATGGTTTTCAATCTTAAGAGCAATCAAGAATATGAAACATTTTATTGAATATTTTGTGAACCATGGGTGAGTGATTGTATTTATTATATTTTAAGATCTAGTTTCCATTCCAATCCCAAAGAAAGGCAGTGCCAAAGAATGCTAAAACTACTGCACAATTGTGCTCATCTCACATGCTGGTAAAGTAATGCTCAAAATTCTCCAAGCCAGGCTTCAGCAATATGTGAACCTTGAACTTCCAGATGTTCAAGCTAGTTTTAGAAAAGGCAGAGGAACCAGAGATCAAATTGCCAATATCCACTGGATCATGGAAAAAGCAAGAGAGTTCCAGAAAAACATCTATTTCTGCTTTATTGTCTATGCCAAAGCCTTTGACTGTGTGGATCACAAGAAACTGTGGAAAATTCTGAAAGAGATAGGAATACCAGACCACCTGACCTACCTCTTGAGAAACCTATATGCAGGTCAGGAGGCAACAGTTAGAATTGGACATGGCACAACAGACTGGTTCCAAATAGGAAAAGGAGTATGTCAAGGCGGTATATTATCACTCCGCTTATTTAACTTCTATGCAGAGTATATCATGAGAAACACTGGGCTGGAAGAAACACAAGCTGGAATCAAGATTGCTGGGAGGAATATCAATAACCTCAGATATGCAGATGACACCACCCTTATGGCAGAGAGTGAAGAGGAGCAAAAAAGCCTCTTGATGAAAGTGAAAGAGGAGAGTGAAAAAGTCGGTTTAAAGCTCAATATTCAGAAAACAAAGATCACGGCTTCAGGTTCCATCACTTCATGGGAAATAGATGGGGAAGCAGTGAAAACAGTGTCCGATTTTATTTCTGGGGGCTCCAAAATCACTGCAGATGGTGATTGCACCCATGAAATTAAAAGATGCTTATTCTTTGGAAGGAGAATTATGACCAACCTAGATAGCATATTAAAAAGCAGAGACATTACTTAGCCAATAAAGGTCTGTCTAGTCAAGGCTATGGTTTTTCCAGTGGTCATGTATGGATGTAAGAGTTGGACTGTGAAGAAAGCTGAGTGCTGAAGAATTGATGCTTTTAAACTGTGGTGTTGGAGAAGACTCTTGCGAGTCCCTTGGACTGCAAGGAGATCCAACCAGCCCATTCTAAAGATCAGTCCTGGGTGTTCTTTGGAAGGAATGATGCTAAAGCTGAAACTCCAGTACTTTGGCCACCTCATGCGAAGAGCTGACTCATTGGAAAAGACTGTGATGCTAGGAGGGATTGGGGGCAGGAGGAGAAGGGGATGACAGAGGATGAGATGGCTGGATGGTATGGCTGACTCGATGCATGTGAGTCTGAGTGAACTCTGGGAGTTGGTGATGGACAGAGAGGCCTGATGTGTTGCAATTCATGGGGTTGCAAAGAGTCAGATACGATTGAGTGACTGAACTGAAATGAAGATCTTAAAATTTTGTGAAGAAGGTCTGTTACAGCTGTTTTTATGTATAGAGCTGATTGATTAACTAGTACTGGGAGCATTTACAGTAGGCTATTTCAACTAAGACTTTTAATTATGAGGTTTTAATTGAATGACAATAATTTTCCCTGTGATATTTGGTTCTAGTACCCCTATTTTCATCCTGATGTGCCCTTCAGAAATAATACAAGATTTCATACCTTTAAGTTAGCTGTCCTTTGCTTGCCATTTGGTTTTCTAAGAGTGCTGATAGTTAAAATTCTATACTGATGTGTTCAAAAGCCTGATTCAAATATATAATTGCAACATATAACATCACTTAAAATAAGTGCAACTTATTTTGCTGCTTATATGTCAGGATTACTAATAGTAATATTTATACTAAAAATCTTAAATTGCAACCTGGAGTTTCTGGAAGCAGACATAAGATAAAATTTAACACTTTTACTGGTGCTCAATATGTATGAAAGGAAGGGAGGAGGTAGTGTTGGTTAGAGGAAGGAGGAAAGCTATGACACCAAGCCTCACTCACCCTGGCAGTGACTTACAGAGTGACTATTGCCCAACTGGTTTCTTGGTGCTGTGCTGATAAATATTTAATAGCTAGCTCTCTGGAAGGGTGGGGCGGGGCAGGAATCCTGATTTGGATTTGTAGTATTTGCCAATTTCCATCACTTAAATTCCTCTACCATGGCTGACTTGAAACTACAAAAGTGATGTCGTTGAGTGGGGAATAAAGAGGAAATGCATACACACAATTCCTGTGAGACAGTGTCAACTAATCACTAGCTGCATCAGACCCCAATAGCCAGAATTCTGTCCTCTGCTTTGCAAAGTCTCTGGATATGGGCTGCTCTGTGAAGGTCATGATTTTGGGCAAACTCATTTTCAACAATTAAGGCAGAAGGACTCTTTGATTGCATTCCATGCAGAGTGGTATTAGGTTCTTCCTTGCAAAAGACTATGGATAATTTATTTCTCTCTCTACTATGTTCCATTGTTTATGCCACTCAGATCACTTTTCCGTACAGTAGTACTTTATCATGTAATGCAGTGGGACACTTACTGTGTCCCCTAAAAAAAAGTGTGCCACTTTTGAAAACCAGGACCTATAACCCAGAGTACTAGATACTGGAAACACAAAATCCAGCGAATCATTCTTTGTGATGGTAAGACCACTGATGCCTCCACCTCTTGATTCCTGGAACTATACCTTTTTCTCTTACTGGGGGCACAGTGTATACATTTTTCCAGTTGATGGCAACACATCCTCTAACAGGGGGTTGGCAAACTTTTTCTGTGAAGAGCCAGATAGTAATTATTTTAGAATTTGTGGGCCATATGGTTTCAGTGACAACAACTCAAGTCTGCCCTTGTAGTGCGAAAGCAGCCATAGACAATATGTGTACGAATAAGGATGGCTGTGTTTCAATAAAACTTATTTACAAAAACAGGTGGCAGGCTGAATTTGCCAACCCTTTCTTAAAATTATAGCCTCTCTGCTGGAGCTGGAGCTGTAACTGTGCCTCCGTAGGCCATCCCAGCATTCTATGAGGCCAGCTGCTTCTGCCATTATAGTATGTCAGATGACCATTGGATCCTGCTTTGTGCCCTCACTGAGGACCCTGTGAACTGGGGCCCAGCCTTGGCTACTCTGTAAGACAGTGGTGATGACTGAGGCTTTGTAAAGAAGAAAGGGCAACCCATATGGCAAATGGATCACTGTGAAGATAAACTGCTGGCCCTTTTGCGATATAGGTGACCCAATGTGGTCTACTTGTCATCAAGTGGCCATATGGTATTTTAGAGAAATAGTGCCATGACGGTGTCAAGTACTGGTCCGGTTGCTGCCATTTAAACTTCCAATGGCAGCAATAGTTATATCAGTCTCTATTATTAGGAATTCATGCACTTGAGTCCATGCATAGCCTCCATCTCTGTCAACATGGACACTTTGTTCATTTGTCCATTATATAAAGTTATTTGATATACTTATTTGTCTGGATCTCTGGTTGCTCAGCTGGTAAAGAATCCACCTGCAATGTGAGAGACCTGGATTTGATTCCTAGGTTGGAAAGATCCTATGGAGAAAGGAAAGGCTACTCACTCCAGTATTCTGGCCTGGAGAGTTCCACAGACTGTATAGTCCATGGAGCCGCAAAGAGTTGGACACAACTGAGTGACTTTCCCTTTCTTCCTTTCTTTTATTTAATACTTATGTGGGGAATACTCTTTGGTGGGTGTTACCTTGTATTTGAAAGACATTCAAACTTTATACCCACTCCAATATCTTCTTTTATGTGTCTGTACCCAAGACTGACTTGTCCTCAGTATTTCAATCTGTTTCCTTCTAGGCTCCTTGCCATCTAGTCAGTTATTTACCATTGCCCATGAAGTCTAATGTGGGGTCACCTCTCCTTCAGCACAAAGTGCATGAACAAGGGGACTGTCCCAAGGTAGGAACTTTCCTTCCTCCTTCATGAATCCCCACAGAGCTCTAGATGCAAGCCAAGGAAGGGTACAACAGTGATGGATAGTATGGGAAATTTTGGCTATTATTTATGCAGCTTCCTTCTGCCTTCTGATCCTACTTGATCTCAGTCTTAGAAGTGACACTTAATCCCACAGTGGATGGCCACAGGGTCACTGGCCTCAAAACATTGTGTCTGATGGGAGTCAGTTCGTGACGGGAAGTTTCAGGTGCATGGTCACCTGTGTCTCATGGTCACGCCTATGCTCTACCAGGGCCAAGAAGCACAATAAGAGTTCTTTTTCAAAAGGAGTATAATTATCTTCAGCAGATGGCAAAGTCCCACTTCAGAATCTCAAGTGCTGCCGTGTTATTCTCTCACAAACTCCATGCAACATCTCTTCCTATCATTGATACTTCTGACACCAGAGGAGCACAGTCCAAGTGATACCTTGGACTATGTTGCTACCAGTTGGTACCACAGCCTAGATCTTCTGGAAAGTCCTCTCTTACTTTGGGCCTAATCAAAGCTCTATCAGCTTCTTGCCTACCTCTTGCCTCTTTCTATATAAGGGGCAAAGCCATATTCCTAGGCGTAGAATATGCAGTGATTTAGGCTTTATTCTTTGTGGTAAGAAGAGCAAGATACAATGATTGTCTTTACTTTGATGCAACTGTCCTGGTACATCAATAACCACTGAACCACTACAGATTTTACAGATGTATTTGATCCCTGCATCTTCCTTTGCAAAGGTCTGTACAATGTCTTTCTAAGGCCTCCAGTGTTCCAGTCAGTTCTTGCTTATTTGGCCCAATCAATGTAATGTTATCAATGTGATTTTTTTGTGGCATGTCACCAGCTGTCTCTGAATTATATTATGACCTTATGACTTAGGGAAGGAGAGTTAATACAGCTCAAGAAGAGCTATAACTCCCCTTCTCCTCCCACCTTCAATCTTTTCAACAATGTATAACACTGTTCATTTTATGTGAATGTAAACGATTTAAAATCTTTTTCTAGCTCGAGAAACAAAAGACTATATTCACCAAATTGATAGTTACATAAAATATATCCAAGTTTGCAATCTGCTCTAGCAGACTAAGTGATTTGTGACATATGATGGACATTAAGACACATTGCCTAGATTCCCCTTTAACCCACCTGGATCTGTGGTGGGCCTGATTTAGAAAGAGAAGGGACTCTGACTCAAATGAACTACATAATCGAGCTGCATACACTCACAGTACAGTAAGTCCTCTACATACAAACCAGATCTATTCCTGGAGCACCTTCCTAAGTCTCCTTTGTTTGTAAGTCCAACAAAGTTAGCCAGGTACACAACTAATGCAATCAGCTACATAATACTGTAATAATTTTTTTACACAAATTAATACATAAAAAGTAAACACAAGAAAGAAAGCATTTTTAATCTTATAGTATATACTTGAAAGTATAGTATTATAGTACGATAGCTGGCATACAGGGGCTGGTATCGAGTGAACAGGCAAGAAGAGTTACTGACTGGATGAGAGAGAAGTGGAAGATAGTAGAGATGAAGGATCATCAGAAATAGGAGATGGAGGGCAAGCTGCAATTTCACTCACACCTGATGTTGATGGCACAGGTTCTGCTCCTTGCTGAATTCAATTCTATCTACCCCAACCCACTCCAGTATTCTTGCCTGGGAAATCCCAAGGATGGAGGTGCCTGGTTGCCTACAGTCCATGGGGTCAAAGAGTCAGAAGTGACTGAAGCAACTGAGGACAATTCACCCTCTTCAAAAAACACTCCAGTGATGCATATTCACTTTTGCATCTTTTGAAAGTTTGCAATTTGAGTGTTCTTATGCAGGGGCCTTACTATATTCCTGGGGCTAGATTCTTGGCAGGTTAGGTCCAGAGTCCTCAAACACAAAATGTTATGGAAAAGAATTTATTGACCTAGGAGCTTGCTTAACTTTTTGGCTACATGGTACAGCATGTAGAATCTTGGTTCCCCTACAAAGAATCAAACCAGTGCCCCCTACAGTGGAAGTGTGGAATCTTAGCCACTGGATAATAACCAGAGAAGTCCCTGAAAGCTCTTTCTTGAACATATCAGTTCAATTTAGTCACTCAGTGGTGTTTGACTCTTTGCAACCCCATGACTGCAGCACACCAGGCTTCCTTGTCCTTCAGCAACACTCAGTGCTTGATCAAATTCATGTCCATTGAGTCAGTGATGCCATCCAACCATCTCATCCTCTGTCATCCCCTTCTCCTCTCATCTTCAATCTTTGCAAGCATCAGGGTCTTTTCCAATGAGTCAGTTCTTCACATGAATATTCAGGCCTAAGTTTTGGAGTTTCAGCTTTAGCATCAGTCCTTCCAATGAATATTCATTACTGACTTCCTTTAGGATTGATTGGTTTGAGATCCTTGTCTAAAGGACTCAAGAGTCTTCTCCAACACCACAGTTCAAGAACATCAGTTCTTTAGTGCTCAACTGTCTTTATGGTCAAGTTCTCACATCCATACATGACTACTGGAAAAACCATAGTTTGACTATATGGACTTATGTCAGGAAATTGATGTCTCTGCTTTTTGGTATACTGTCTAGGTTTGTCACAGGTTTTCTTTCAAGGAGCAAGTGTCTTTTAATTTTATGGCTGCAGTCACCATCTGCAGTGATTTTGGAGCCTAAGAAAATAAAGTGTCTCACTGTTTCCATTATTTCCCTATCTATTTGCCATGAAGTATTGGAACCAGATGCCATGATTTTTGTTTTTTGAATGTTGAATTTTAAGCCAGCTTTTTCACTATCATCTTTCACTTTCATCAAGTGGCTCTTAGTTCATCTTCACTTTCTGCCATAAGGGTGGTGTCATCTGCCTATCTGAGGTTATTGATATTTCTCCCAGCCTGTGCTTCATCCAGCCTGGCATTTCACATGATGTACTCAGCATATAAGTTAAATAAGCAGGGTGACAACATGGAGCCTTGACATACTTCCTTTCCAATTTGGAACCAGTCTGTTGTCCCATGTCTGGTTCTAACTGCTGCTTCTCGACCTGCATACAGATTTCTCAGGAGACAGGCCACAAGGTGTGGTATTTCCATATCTTTAAGAATTTTCCACAGTTCTTTAGTGACCCACATGGTCAATGACTTTAGCATAGTCAGTGAAGCAGAAATAGATGTTTTCCTGGAATTTTCTTGTATTTCCTGTGATCCAGTGGATGTTGGCTATTTAATCCTGGTTCCTCTGCCTTTTCTAAATCCAGCTTGAACATCTGGAAGTACAGTTCAGTTCAGTCGCTCAGTCGTGTCCAACTCTTTGTGACCCCATGAATCGCAGCATGCCAGACCTCCCTGTCCATCACCATCTCCCGAAGTTCACTCAGACTCACGTCCATTGAGTCAGTGATGCCATCCAGCCATCTCATCCTCGGTCGTCCCCTTCTCCTCCTGCCCCCAATCCCTCCCAGCATCAAAGTCTTT
>SJYC01003724.1:0-26248 GCA_006408675.1 Madoqua kirkii | reverse complement strand
GATTCATGGATCTGACATTCCAGGTTCCTATGCAATATTCCTCTTTACAGCATTGGATCTTGCATCTCTCACCAGTCACATGCACAACTGGGTATTATTTTTGCTTTGGCTCCATCCTTTCATTTTTTCTGGAGTTATTTCTCCACTGATCTCCAGTAGTATATTGGACACCTAATGACCTAGGGAGTTCCTCTTTTGGTATCCTATTATTTTGCTTTTTTATACTGTTCATTTTGCCTTTTTATACTTTTGCAGAGTACATCATGCAAAATGGCAGGCTGGATGAAGCACAAGCTGAAATCAAGATTGCTGGAAGAAGTATCAATAAGCTGAGTTTGCAGATGATACCACTCTTATGGCAAAAAGCGAAGAGGAACTAAAGAATGTTTTGATGAAGGTGAAAGATGACAGTGGAAAAGGTGGCTTAAAACTTAACTTTCAAAACACTAAGATCATGACATCTGGTCCCATCGCTTCAAGGCATATAAATATGGAAACAGTGGGAGTGGTGACAGACTTTATTTTGTTTGGGTCCAAAATTACTGTGGATGGCGACTGCAGCCTTGAAATTAAAAGATACTTGTTCCTTGGAATAAAAGCTATGACAAACCTAGACATTGTAATAAAAGGCAGAGACATTACTTTGCCAACAAAGGTCTGTGTAGTCAAAGCTATGGTGTTTTTTCAGTAGTATGAATGCAAGAGTTAGACAATAAAAAAGGCTGAGTGCTGAAAAAAATTACTGTGGATGGCGACTGCAGCCTTGAAATTAAAAGATACTTGTTCCTTGGAATAAAAGCTATGACAAACCTAGACATTGTAATAAAAGGCAGAGACATTACTTTGCCAACAAAGGTCTGTGTAGTCAAAGCTATGGTGTTTTTTCAGTAGTATGAATGCAAGAGTTAGACAATAAAAAAGGCTGAGTGCTGAAGCTGGATGATAAAACAAAGGCTGATGACTTCGAACTGTGGTGTTAGAGAAGACTCTTGGGAGTCCCTTGGGCTGCAAGGAGATCAAACCAGTCAATCCTAAAGGAAATCAGTCCTGAATATTCTTTGGAAGGACTGATGCTGAAGCTGAACCTCCAGTTATTTGGCCACCTGATGCAAAGCGTCAACACATTGGAGAAGACCATGATGCTGGGACAGATAGAAAGCAGGAGGAGAAGGGATGACAGAGGATGAGATGGTTGTATGGCATGACTGACTCAATGGATATGGGTTTGAGCAAGCTCTGATAGATGGTGAAGGAGAGGGAAGCCTGGTGTGCTGCAGTCCATTGGATGGCAAAGTCAGACACAACTGAGTGACTGAACCACAACAACTACTTAAAATTAAAGTTTTTAGTTTCAAGTCTGCAGCAAAGCAGTCTAGTCAAACTATGTATATATGTGTGTATATATATTGTATATATATTCATAATCTTTTCTATTATAGCTTATTACAAAATATTGAATATAGATCCCTGTGGTATAAACAGGTCCTTGTGGTTTACCTTTTATAGATATAGTAGTGTATATACATTAATCCCAACTTCCTTATATATTTCTCCCCCTATTCCAAATTTTTAAACTGTAAGTCTATTTTCAATGTCTGCAGGTCTAGTTCTATTTTGTATTCATTTCTTAATTTTTTTAAATTCCACTTATAAGTGATATTCTGTGACATTTGTCTTTGTCTTACTTCACTTAGTATGATAATCTCTAGGTCAGTTCATGTTGCTGAAAATAATATTTTTCATTCTCTTTTATACTGAGTCATATTTCATTACAATATGGACCATATCTTTATTCATTCATCTGTCGATGGATATTTAGGTTGCTTCCATGTCTTGGCTATTGTAAATAGTTTTTGAGACCTAGTTTTAGTTGGGTTTCTGTTGCTTGTAGCTGAAAAATTCTTAACTTATAGACCTAGACAACCTAGTCTTTGGTGGTCAGAAAAAGCTTCTCAGGGTAAGTGAAATCTAAATGGACCCTTTAAGAAAGAGTTAGAAACTGACTTGGCCAAGTTGGGAAGAAAGATTAGTTAAAATGGCGTAATTTTCTCTCTTAGCCTATTCACCATTCTTTGATAGATTCAGTTATGGCAATTTGATAATCTGGATTATACAGCACATTTCAGATTACAGATAGCAAGTTGGAAGGGAAAGAAGTCATTGAAATTTCAGACTTACTGATAGCGTGGCAAGTGACCTTAATGTGAATAATGTTGGTGGACTAGTGGGGGCGTCAGCCTAATCATGAGGTGCTATTAAAGAAAGGATAAAGTAAAAGTCATAGGAAAAATTTGTCATCATGTGTACTACACTTAGAGTTAAAGCAGAGAGTCCATAATAACTGCATGACAATAATAGCAGAATCAGCTATGGTGTACTGAACCCTTTACTAAATTCCAGGTATTGAGTTAAATCCTTCTCACTCATTATCTATAATTATATCCTAAGAACAATTCTGAAAGATAGGTGTAATAATCTTATGCATCATCATTTATTTTTCTCTCAAAGGATCATTTATTAATATATCAGCATGCAAATATAGTAACACCACTCAT
Source organism: Madoqua kirkii (assembly GCA_006408675.1). Taxonomy (NCBI): domain Eukaryota; kingdom Metazoa; phylum Chordata; class Mammalia; order Artiodactyla; family Bovidae; genus Madoqua; species Madoqua kirkii. The sequence continues at coordinate 23,693 of SJYC01003724.1, read as the reverse complement.
TTTAGATAATAGGAGAAAATAAATGTTCCTTAACTCCAATGTCTCTTCAGCTTTCACCTAATTCCTTTGATGTTCTTCCTGATCCTCTTTCCATTAGAAGAGCTGCTTATAATTTACTGACTCCAAGTCATCTCTGATTCTTTCTTAAAATTTAGATTTAATTAACATTCAATAAAAGGCACAGCCCTCAAGTGTATAGTTCATTGAGTTGTGACAAGTGCTTACACTCGTGGAACTAGCACAAAAACAAGTTACAGAGCATATTCATCAAGCCAGAAAACTTCCTTTTGCCCTTTTCTAATCAGTTAGCTTTCTCCTCATGTGAATTTCTATTTGCATATAGTTTTCTTTTGGACTTCATGTCCTAATATAATCATGCAGTATTTATGTTTTTGAATCTGATTTCTTTTGCTCAACATAATGTTTTTGAGATTTGTCCATCAGTATCAGTTTATTCTTTTGTATTGTTGAGTAATAACATTATACGAAAGTGTGAAAGAAAGTGAAAATCGTTTAGTCGTGTCCAGCTCTTTGCGATTCCATGGACTGTACAGCCCATGGAATTCTTTAGGCCAGAATACTGGAGTGAGTAGCCTTTGCCTTCTCCAGGGAATCTTCTGAACCCATGGATCAAACCCAGGTCTTTCCCATTGTAGATGGATTCTTTACAATCTGAAGCACAAGAAATGCCCAAGAATACTGAAGTGGGTAGCTTATCTCCTCTCCAGCAGATCTTCCTGACCCAGGAATCGAACCAGGGTCTCTGGCATTGCAGGCAGATTCTTTACCAACTTAGCTAGCAGGAAAGCACTCACATTATATTGCGCCACAGTGTGAATATCCACTCTCCTGTTGATGGACATTTTAGTTTTTTTCTAAGTTGTGGCTATTATGAAGAGGAGCCTCTGAGAACTAGTGTATAAGTCTTTGAGTGGATATATGTTTCCATTTATTTCAGACATTTGTCTTGGGTGTATGTGTTGGGTATTATGATAAGTATATATTTCCATTTAAAGAATCTGCCAAAAAATTCTGCAATGTAATTATAAGACTTCATATTCCAATCAGGATTGTACGAGAGCTCCATTTGCTTTACATGCTCACTTATATTTAGTGAGTAGTCTCTTTGATTTTAGTTAATATTCTAGTGAATGTGAAAAGATATCTTATTATGATGTTGAATTAAATTTCATCCTCTTTTAAATCCTTACCTGAGGCAATTGCCTGTACCAATTCACTCTAAAATGGTTCTTGTCAGAGTTTCAACAATCTTCATCTTGGCAGGTCAAGTGAGAAATCCTTAGTTCCTTTATTATTTTATGTGGTTTTTCACATAAGGGTTCCAGCATCTATTTTTTCCCCCTCATTGGCTGCTCATTCTCAATATCCTTTGCTGGTTCCTCGTCATCTCCTGACCTCTAACATTATATTGCTTCAGAACGTATTCCTTAGTTCTCTTCTCTTTTGTTGGTGAGCTCATCTAGTCTCCTGACTTTAAGCTTTGTATCTTCAGCTCAGATCTCCCTCCTCTAAACCACAGACTTGGGCATACAGTGGATAGCTTGTTATATTCATTTGGTTGCCTCATAAGCATTATAACTTAACATGTTCCAAAAACGAACTCCTGAACTACTACAATAAATTTGCCCCTCTGTAGTTTTTTCTGCCTAAAATAATGACACTTCATCCTTCCAATGGCCCAAGATTCAAACACTGGAATCATCTCTGACTCTTTTCTTTCTTTTATACTTGATATCAAATTTGTTAGCAAATACATCACTTCCCACCACTTTCATCACTACTCTTTCTGTCCAAGCCACCAGCATCTCTAACTTAAATTATTGCAGTGGTTTCCTAAATAGTTTTCCTGCTCCCAGTCTTGTAAACTTACAATTTCTTTTAAAGAGAGCAGCCCATGTGATTCTATTGAAATATAATTCATATCATGTCACATTTTTACTCAAAACTCTTTATTCATTCAATAATTGACACCTATCATGTGCCAGCCAGGGACATTCTGGCATGAAGAAAAATAAACAAGTTTTGTGCTTTCTTGAAACTTGTGATTTATTAGGAAAGTTGGACAGTAATTATACATTTAATTTCATAGTAATTCTGATAGCTGTCACAAGGGATAAGTACAGGGAGCCCCGAGAATGTGAAATAAGGGGTGAGAAATACAACTGGAGGAAATGATATTTGATTTGAAATCCAAATAGTTTCACCATTGTACAGGTGATGTGAATATATAAAATATTCTATCATTAGAAAGTGATGGAATGACTAAAACCAGATTAATATGTTCCCAAATTTTTAGCTTATAAGCATTGTGTCATGTTATCCTTGATGTTAAACATATTGTCTGCATTTTATCAAGATCGTAAAGCCCATGGATAATGGATCCTGAACATAAATGCAGAGTCAAGGGCTCTTTTAAAAAACCTTTATGCCTTTTAGCTATTTTATGGCAAGACTTACATTTTGCAATAAATGAAAAGAGACTTAATTCATTAGGAACTTATGCTTAGAAAATCAGGCTCAGAATTATGTATGTTATATGAATTAATTACAATAATAATCACCTTTTCATAAAATGTAATTTACAGTACAGATACTGTTTTGAATTTGCCACATAAATTATTTTATTTTAATTTCACAACAGGATTATGAAATAGGGTCTATTATTCCCATTTTGCTGACAAACACATTTCAGCTTAGAGAGAGAAAATCTTAACCTAAAGTCATATGGTCAGGAAATGGAAGAAGGGGGCTTCGAACCAAGTACTTTGGCTCCTGAGTCTGCTGCTTTAAAAACTGTGTTATCTTTGAGAATATTTCTGTGTGTTTAGTTGAGCGTTTTCAGGCAACACTAGCTCTGAGTTATTCTTTGAGCAAGCATAAGGTGCAAAAGGAGTGCTGTTGATTTTTTTCTTCCTGTCATTATCTATTCATCCTTTGCCCTCATCCACATTCAGCACCTCTAGAAACTGGTGTGCTTTGTTAACAGTTTTAGCACCTACAGAGAACAGCTGTGGGGTTGCAGAACAGGCAGCAGTGTGAGGCAACCTCACGTTGGAGTGTGTGACATGTGGCTTGTACAGGCTCCGCTTTCCCCCTTTCAGCCTGCTATCATTATCCAGGTCACTGTCACTTCATAAAACATCTTATTAAAATTACTATGGGTCTTCTTTAATGATTTTCATTATTAACAGAGATTCTAATCTCAGATTTTCTTTTTAGTGTTAAGAAAAATCACACACATGTAAAAACTGTAAGAATGAACATAACCAACAATAACCACAAACTATGCATCACAACTTTTGAGGAATTTCTTTTGTAAAAAGCTAATAATCGAAACATTCCTTCAATTTGTGCTGCTCAGTTTTGACAGTAACTCTGTCCCTTGTCATAAAATCAATGGTTTCTTTTTTTTTTAATCCCATCCCTCCTTTCACTGTCTCGCCTCTGACTGTAGGGCCTTCTCTCCCCACTCAGAGTCTTCCTCAGATCATCAGGGTTAAGTGATCTTTTCAAACTGCCTGGCCAGACTGTCACAAGGCATTGAGTGGCTTTTGAAAATGAGCCATGTTAAATGGACTTGATGGGGGTTAAAACCACCATTATTGCTATCACCACTGTGATAAAATGGAGCAATAATGATGGGGAAAGGTACTTATCACTGTCTTTTTGAGATCACTTAAGATAGTTTGGATTTGAAGCTTTTTGCCAAAGATAAATGGAACATGTACAAGATAAATGTTACCACTGCAAAATCTTTTGTGTGTGAACTTGCACGGGCCTGAGTTGTTTACTTGTTCAACAGCTAGAAAGCGGGTAATAAAGCCAGGACAGGAAACTCCATTCTGCATAAGGCAGCCACTTGTCATAGTTGAGGGTGTGAGATCCTTGATTAAAATGAGTAAGTCAGAATGCGGAGAATGGAACAAAATAGGATATCATCAATTTTTAAAAAATTGCTAATATGCCATCCATTTGCCTTAAAAATAAAACGGTATGTGTGTGCTCAGTCGCTCGGTCTTGTCCAATGCTTTGTGACCTCATAGACTGTGCCACCAGTTTCCTCTTTCCATGAGATCATCTGAGCAAGAATACTGGAGTGGGTTGCCATTTTCTCCTTCAAGGATCTTCCCACCCCAGGGATGGAACCCCTGTCTCCTACATCTCTTGCATTGGCAGGTGGAGTCTGTACCACTCAACTTCATATAACCACTTCATATAATACTTATATGAAGAGTTAAAGTCTGTATTTTGAAATTTAATAATCACTTAGTCACTGTGGTTTAGTTGGAAGGGTCCAGGACTAGTTGCAGGAGCTCTGAGTTTTAGTCCAATCCCATCACTAACTTGCAATGTGACTGAAGATGAGAAGTTTAAGCTTTCCCAGGATCATCAGCTTATTCCAATTGGCCCAAGACTGTCCTTGTTTTAGCACTGGAAATCACAAGTTCAGAAAAGCCCTCAGTCCTAGGCAAAGTCCTGTTTCCTGATCTACTTTGTCAAGCAATTATACTAATCTCTTTTGTGAAAACTACTGAATATTATCAAATGAATTAGAAACATAAAGTGATACATTGTTATAACATGAGTATCCCCACAGGCACATTTTGGCCTATCTTGACTTTAAAATCTTGAAGTATATCAAAAAGCCACCTCACTTCCAACTGGAAATGCCTGGTGGCAACAGATTTTGGAAAAGTACTATGGCAATGGTCAGACAACTGAACTTTTAACAGTTACTGATTAATGCTACAAAGAGCAAAAAGAGCCTTTAGGAATCTCTGGTTCAGGGAATACAAACTCTGACTCACCTCAAAAGATGAGTCCGAAAGAACTGTGAAATTAGCATTCAAAGATCTCTTTTGCAATCTAACCCATGTTCTATTTCAAACTATTTGAATATTCAGATTTTCTAAATCACAAAATTTAAAATATCAATTATTGTAACTATGAAATGAGATTAAGAATGTATACCTGTCTGTCATGTAGTAGTTGCTCAATAAATGTTAGTTTTCTTTCTGAAACTATATAGTCCTTGCTTCATCTATACCACATCAATTATCAAGCAAACCCCACAGTTAAATTAGGATGCAGAATACCTATATTTTTGTTTTATGTTATTTACAGTTTTCAATGAGATAACTGTCTGAAATTTATCTCACCTATATAATGAAGTACTTTGGATAGTTCTGAAATATCTTCCAATTCTAACATTATGTTACTCTAGAATCATCAATAATGTCTATAAATAACAAACAGTTGCACCCATTATCAAAAAAGCAAGGAAGTTCCAGAAAAGCATCTATTTCTGCTTTATTGACTATGCCAAAGCCTTTGCCTGTGTGGATCACAATAAAGTGTGGAAAATTCTGAAAGAGATGGGAATACCAGACCACCTAACCTGCTTCTTGAGAAACTTACATGCAGGTCAGGAAGCAACAGTTAGAACTAGACATGAAACAACAGGCTGGTTCCAAATAGGAAAAGGAGTACGTCAAAGTTGTATGTTGTCACCCTGCTTATTTAACTTCTATACAGAGTACATCATGAGAAACACTGGGCTGGAAGAAGCACAAGCTGGAATCAAGATTGCTGGGAGAAATATCAATAACCTCAGATATGCAGATGATACCACCCTTATGGCAGAAAGTGCAGAGGAACTAAAAAACGTCTTGATGAAAGTGAAAGAGGAGAGTGAAAAAGCTGGCCTAAAACTCAACATTCAGAAAACAAAGATCATGGCATCCAGTCCCATCACTTCATGAAAAATAGATGGGGAAACAGTGGAAACAGTGTCAGACATTAGTTTTTTGGGCTCCCAGATCACTGCAGACGGTGACTGCAGCCATGAAATTAAAAGATGCTTACTCCTTGGAAGGAAAGTTATGACCAACCTAGACAGCATATTAAAAAGCAGAGACATTACTTTGCCAACAGAGGTCTGTCTAGTCAAGACTATGGTTTTTCCTGTGGTCATGTATGGATGTAAGAGTTGAACTTTGAAGAAAGCTGAGCCCCGAAGAATTGATGCTTTTGAACTGTGGTGTTGGAGAACACTCTTGAGAGTCCCTTGGACTGCAAGGAGATCCAACCAGTCCATTCTAAAGGAGATCAGTCCTGGGTGTTCATTGGAAGGACTGATGTTTAATACTTTGGCTACCTGATGTGAATAGCTGACTCATTTGAAAAGATGCTGATGCTTGTAAAGTTTGAGGGCAAGAGAAGGGGAGGACAGAAGATGAAATGATTGGATGGCATCACTGACTCAATGAAGAAGTGTTTGGGTGGATTCTGGGAGTTGGTGATTGACAGGTAGGTCTGGCGTGCTGTGGTTCATGAGGTCGTAAAGAGTCAGATATGACTGAGCAATGGAACTGAACTGAACTGATCCATCACCAGTTTCAGAAATTAATAAAAATATGAATATAAAATATTATGTATTCATTGTGAAAATGTAAATAACATATAAAGGAGCAAAATGAAATTTATCCTATTTTCTCTTCCTAGAGATGAGAACTATATCCTCATAAATATTATTTCACAAAGCAGTAGTTTTTTAAAATTTACATTTATTCCATAGTACTGGTATTTTTTAGTTATACAAAATAAAACCCATTTATACAAAATATGGTAGTGGAATATAAATTGGGAGTTGTGGGTTCTAATCTAGAACCAGTCACTAACTATTTACTACTTTGCCATCATTCTGAAATGGAAAGATTGAACCAGATATTTCCTTAGATGCTATAGAGGTTAGAAATAATGGTTATCTAGTTTAATATTTTATTATAGAAATATCAGGCATACATACAGCATTATAATTTGACATCTGTATACACTACAAAGTGATCATCACCACAAGTCTAGTTGCCATGTATTTAACCCTTTTAACCCATTTCGCACATCCTTCAACCTACCCCTCTGGACACTAAAGTTCTCTACATCTATAAGTTTGTATTTGTTTTATTTTTGTTTATTCATTTGTTTTGTTCTGTTTTGTCTCTTAGATTCCAAATGAGTGAAATCATGTAGTATTGGTCTTTCTTTGTCTGGCTTATTTCGCTTAGTATAGTTCCATGAAAATCTATCCATGTTAATACAAATGGCAGAATTTCATTCCTTTTCATGGCTAAATAATATTCCTCTCTCTCTCTCTCTCTCTCTCTCTCTCTCTCTCTCTGTGTGTGTGTGTGTGTGTGTAACACATCTCCTTTATTCATTTCTCCATCAGTGGACACTTATGTTGTTTCCATATCTTGACTATTGTAAATGATGTCACTAGAGACATGGGGGTGCACATATCTTTTTAAATTAGTGCTGAGCCTCCCTCCCTTTCCCCCATCCCAGCCCTCTAGGTCATTACAGAGTGCCAAGCTGGACTCCCTGTGTTATTTAGCAACTTCATGTATTTTATACATGATAGCATATATATGGCAATGCTATTTTCTCAGTTCATCCCATCCTCACCTTCCCCACTATGTCCACAAGTCTGTTTTCTACTAGGTTTATCAGTAACATTTTTCTAGATTCCATATATATGCATTAATATAAGACACTTGTTTTTCTCTTTCTGAATTACTTCACTTAAAGAATCACTAGGTTCATTCACCTTACTACAACTGACTCAGATCTGTTCCTTTTTATGACTGAGTCATATGCCATTGTATAAATATACCACTACTTAATCCATTCATCTGTCAATGGACATCTAGGTGGCTTCCATGTCCTGGTTATTGTAAATATTGCTGCAATCAACATTGTTTATTTATTTTTTTTTTTGGATTGTGGCTTTTCATTATTTATGCCAAGTAGTAGGATTACTGGGTGTTATAAGCTTAACATAGCTCATTATTAGAGAAAAGGGAAGTTTTGCACAAAAATAGGATTTGTTCCTAATTTTTAAAGTAATCTCCCTACTGTTCTCCATAATGGCTATATCAGTTTGCATTCGCACCGACAGTGCAAAGAGGATTCCCTTTTCTCTGTATCCTCTCCAGAATTTATTATTAGTACTTTTTTTTTTTTTTGACGATGGTCATTCTGATTGGTGTGAGGTGATATTTCTTTGTAGTTTTGATGTGCATTTCTTTAGCAATGAACTATGTTAAGCATTTTTTCACATGTTTATTAGCCATCTCTGTCTTTGTAGAAATGTCTTCCTGTTTTTTGATTAGTTTTTTTTGTTTGTTTGTTTTTTCCCTGACATTGAGATATATGAGCTGCTTATTTGTTTTAGAGATTAACCTTTTGTCAGTTTCTTCACTTGCAATTATTTTCTCCCATTCAATGTTGTCTTTTCATCTTGCTCATAGTTTCCTTTGCTGTGCCAAAGTTTTTAGTTTATTAGGACCATTTCTTTATTTTTTATTTTATTTCCATTAATCTAGGAGGAGAATCAGACAGAATTTATGCAATTTATGTCATAGAGTGTACTGGCTACATTTTCTTCTAAGAGCTTCATAGTTTTTGGCCTTACATTTAAGACTTTAATCCATTTTGAGTTTATTTTTGTGTTGGGAAGTATTCTAATTTCATTTCTTCTACACACTGCTGTCCAGTTTTCCCAGCATCATTATCAAAGAGGTTGTCTTTTCTTCATTGTATATTCTTGTCTCCTTTGTCAAAGGTAAGGTGCCCATCATTTTGTAGGTTTATCTCTGGGCTTTCAATCTTGTTCCATTGGTCCATATTTCTGTGTTTGTTCCAGTACCATGTTGTCCTCATGACTGAAGTTTTGTAGTATAATTTGAAGTCAGGGAGGTTGATTCCTCCAGCTCCGTTTACGTTCCTCAAGATTACTTTGGCTATTCAGGGTCTACTGTGTTTCCATAAAAATTGTGTAATATATATTTTTTTGAGTCTGTGCAAAATGCTGCTGGTAATTTGATAGACAAAGAAATGAATTTGTAGATTGCTTTGGTTAATATAGTCATTTTGACAATACTGATTATTCCAATCCAGCAATATCATATATCGTTACATCTGTTTCTGTCATCTTTGATTTCTTTCATCAATGTCTTATAGTTTTCTGTCTTACAGTCTTTTGCCTCTTTAGGTGGGTATTTTCTTAGATAATTTATTATTTTTGTTGCATTGGTGAATGGGATAAATTCCTTAATTTCCCTTTCTGAATTTTCATTGTCAGTATATGGGAATGTGAGGGATTTCTGTGTATTAATTTTATATCCTATGGCTTTACTAAATTCATTCATTAGCTCTAGTACATTTTGGTGGCATTTTAAGGGTGATATATTCACAGTTAGTATCATGTCATGTGCAAACAGTGAGAATTTTACTTCTTTTCTAATCACTTGTTAAGTCATGTCCAACTCTTTGTGACCCCATGAACTACACACAGCAAACCAGGCTTCCCTGTCCTTCACTATCTCCCAACATTTGCTCAAATTCATGAACACTGAGTTGGTGTCACCTTCGCCTCTTACTCTCAATCTTTCTCAGCATCAGGGTCTTTTCCAGTGTATCAGGTCTTTGTATTAGGTACTCAAAATATTGGAGCTTCACCATCAGTCCTTCCAATGAATGTTAAATGTTGATTTCCATTAGGATTAACTTGAACTGAAGGCATCAATTCTTCAGGGCTCAGCCTTCTTTATGGTCCAATTCTCACATCTGTAAATGACTACTGGAAATATCATAGCTTTGACTATACAGACCTTTGTTTTTTTGTCACAGTGATGCGTCTACTATTTAATATGTCATCTAAGTTTGTCATAGCTTTATTTCCAAAGAGCAAGCAACTTTTAATTTCAAAGCTTCAGTCACTGCCCAAAGTGATTGCTGTCACTATTTCCACTTTTCTCTCATCTATTTGCCATGAAGTGATGGGGCCAGATGCCATGATTTTAGTTTTTTGGATGTTTAGTTTTAAGCCAGCATTTTCACTTTTCCCTTTCACCCTTATCAAGAGATTCTTCAGTTCCTCTTTGCTTTTTGCCATAGAGCGGTATTATGAACATATCTGAGACTGTTGACATTTCTCCTGGCCTTCTTGATTTCAGCTTCTGATTTATCCAGCCCAGAATTTTGCATGACCTACTCTGCATAGAAGTTAAATAAACTGGGTGACAATATATGGACTTGACATACTCCTTTCCCAACTGGGAACCAGTTCATTGTTCCACGTCCTATTCTAACTGTTGCTTCTTGACCTGCATGCAAGTTTCTTAGGAAGCAGCTAAGGTTGGTCTGGTATCCCCATCTCTTTAAGAATTTTCCACAGGTTTTAGGTATTATGAACATATCTGAGACTGTTGACATTTCTCCTGGCCTTCTTGATTTCAGCTTCTGATTTATCCAGCCCAGAATTTTGCATGACCTACTCTGCATAGAAGTTAAATAAACTGGGTGACAATATATGGACTTGACATACTCCTTTCCCAACTGGGAACCAGTTCATTGTTCCACGTCCTATTCTAACTGTTGCTTCTTGACCTGCATGCAAGTTTCTTAGGAAGCAGCTAAGGTTGGTCTGGTATCCCCATCTCTTTAAGAATTTTCCACAGTTTTTTTTTTTTTTTTTTTTGTGATCCACACAGTCAAAAGCTTTAGCATAGTCAATAAAGCAGAAGTAGGCTTTATTTTTTTTTCTAGAATTCCCTTGCTTTTTCTGTGATCCCACCAATGTTGGTAATTTCTCTCATTCCTCTGCCTTTTCTAAATGCAGATTGTACATCTGGAGGTTTTTGGTTCATGTACTATTGAAACCTAGCTTGGAGGATTTTTTAACATTACCTCACTAACATGTGAAATGAGAGCAATCGTATGGTAGTTTGAACATTCTTCGGCATTGCCTTTCTTTGGGATTGGAGTGAAAACTGATCCTTTCCATCACCTTAACAGCATCATCTTTTAAGATTTGAAATAGCTCAGATGAAATTCTGTGAGTGATTACACAATCATGGCTATCTGGGTCATTAAGACCTTGTTTTGTATAGTTCTTCTCTCTATTCTTGCCATCTCGTGTTAATCTCTCCTGTTTCTGTTGGGTCTTTGTCTTTTCTGCTTTTTATTCTGCCCATCATTGCATGAAATGTCCTTTGGAATTTTCAGTTTTCTTAAAGAGTTCTCCAGTCTTTCCCATTCTATTGCTTTCCTCTATTTCTTTGCATTGTTCACTGAAGATGGCTGTCTTATCTCTCCTTGCTGTTGTTTGGAACTTTGCATTCAGATCAGAATATCTTTCATTTTCTCCTTTGGTTTTTGCTTTTCTTTCCTCAGCTGTTTGTGAGGTCTCTTCAGATAACCACTTTGTCTTCTTGCATTTCCTTTTATTTCTTTTTCTTCTCTGATTGCTGTGACTAGGATTTCCAAAACAATATTGAATGACGATATTGTTTAGCATAGTCAATTAACAATATTAGTGAGAGTGAGCATTCTTGTCTTGTTCCTGATCTTAGAGGAAATGCTTTCAGTTTTTCACCATTTGGAATATTTGCTAAAAGTTTGTCACTGTTGTTTTTGTTCAGTCGTTCATTCAGTCTGAACTTTGCATCCCAATGGACTGCAGCATGTCAGGCTCCCCCTTCCTTTACCATTTCCCAGAGTTTGCTCAAATTCATGTACACTGGGTCAATGATGCCATCCAACTGTCTCATCCTCTGTCACCCCTTCTCCTCCTACCATAGATCTTTCCCAGCATCAGGGTCATTTCCAATGAGTTGGCTCTTTGCAGCAAGTGGACAACGTATTGGAGCTTCAGCTTCAGCATCAACACTTCAGTGAATATTCAGGGTTGATTTCCTTTAGTATTCACTGGTTTGATATCCTTGCTGTCCAAGGGACTCTCAGGAGTCTTCTCTGGCACCACATTTGAAAACATCAGTTCTTCAGTACTATGTCTTCTTTATGGTCGGTCCAACTCTCACATCCATACATGACTACTGGAAAAACCACAGCTTTGACTGTACAGACTTTTGTTGACAAAGTGATGTCTCTACATTTTAATATGCTGGTATATGACCTTTATTATATTGAGGTGTATTCCTTCTACGTTGGTTTTCTGGTGAGTTTTTAAGTCGGTGTTGAATTTTGTTGAAAGCTTTCTCTGCATCTATTGAGATGATCACATTGTTTTTAAATTTCACTTTGTTAGTATGTTGAATAACATTGATTGATTTGCATAAAATGAAAAATCCCTCCATCCCAAATGTGGCATATACTCTACTTGATTATGGTGTATAATTCTTTTAATGGATTATTGAATTCTGTTTGCTAGAATTTCACTGAATATTTTTGCATCTATGTTCATCAGTCATATTGGCCTGTAATTTTCTTTTTTTAATAATATCTTTGTCTGGTTTTGGTATTAGCAAAATGGTGGCCTTGTAGAATGAAATTGTTTTCCTCTCTCTGTCATTTTTTGGAAGTTTGCGTAGGATGGATATTTCATGTTCTTTGAACTTTTAACAGTATTCACCTGTGAAGCCATTTGGCCCTGGGCTTTTTTGTTGGAAGATTTTTTATCATAGTTTCAGTTTCAGTGCTTATGAGTTGTCTCTTCATATTTTTTATTTCTTTCTGGTTCAATTTTGTAAAGTTTTTCTTTTGTAAGAATTTGTCCATTTTATTAGTGTATAGTTGCTTGTATTAGTCTCTTATAATCCTTTGTATTTCTGTGCTGTCTGTTATAACTTCTTTTATACTTCTAATTTTATTGATTTGAGTCTTTTTCTTTTTTTTTTTGACCAGTCTGGCTAATGGTTTGTCAAACTTGTTTTCTTGTCAAAGGACCAATTTTTAGTTTTATTGACTTTTGCTATTGTGTCCTTCACTTATTTTTCACCTATTTCTGTTCTGATCATTATGATTTTTTAAAATAAATTCTTTATATATTCTGTATATCAATCCCTTTTTGGATATATAATTTTATGGTATCTTCTCTCATTCAGTAGGCTGACTTTTATGTTTTAATGATTGTTTCTTCCACCCTATAGCAGCTTTTTCCAATTTATTTATTTGTCCTTTCATTTCCTTTGCCTTTGGCATCAATTCCACAAAAGCCACTAGGGTCAATGCCAGTGTTTTTTACTACCATTTTATTCTTTTAGGATTTTAATAAATTTAGTTCTTATGTTTAAGTTTTTGAGTTAATTTTTGTAAATAGTGTAAGATTGTATTCTAGTTTCATTCTTTTGCATGTGGATTTCAAGACTATCACATGTAGTCTTGCATGTGGCTCTTCAACTATTAATTGAAGAGCCCTCTGCTGTATGTTATTGGCTCCATATCATAGATTAATTCACCATATATGTGTAAGGATTATTTCTGAACTTTCGGTTTTCCAATGATCTATGTGTCTTTTTTTGGGGGGAAAAGACCATATTGTTTTGATGACCATCACTTTGTAGTAAAGATTAAAATCAAGTGTATGATGTCTCCAGTTTTGTTCTTCTTTATTATGATTGTTTTGACTCTTGAGAGTGTTTATTGGTTTTCCATACAAAATTTATTTATTCTAGGCCTATGAAATGTCACTGGAATTTTAATAGGTTTCATGTTTAATCTGTAGATTATTTTGGGTAGTATGGACATTTCAACAATATTAATTCTTCCAATCTATGAGCACAGGTTATCTTTCCTTTTGTGTGTGTGTCTTCTTCAATTTCTTTCATCACTGTCTTATAGTTTTCAGTGTACTGGTCTTTCACTTACTTAGTTAAATTTATTTCTATGGTACTCTATCCTTTATGACACAAATGTAAATGAGTTTTTTTTCTTCTTAATTTCTGTTTTTGATATTTCATTATTAAGTACAGAAATGCCACAGATTTCTGTATATTGATTTTGTATCCAGTGGCTTTACTGAAGTCACCTATTAGTTTTAATAATTTTTTATGGAGTCTATAAAAAATTTTTTTTGATAGAATTTCCAATATACAGTATCAGTCTTCCCTGGTGGGTCAGATGGTAAAAAGAATCCACCTGCAATGCCAGAGATGTGAGTTCTCCCTGGGTTGGCCAGATCCCCTGGAGAAGGTAATGGCTTCTCACTCCAGTATTCTTGCTTGGGAGAATTCCATGGACAGAGGACCCTGGTGGACTACAGTCCATGGAGTTGCAGAGTTGGACACAACTGAGTAACTAACACGCACACACACATAATGCATATGTCATCTGCAAATAATGACAGTTTTTATTTCTTCCTTTCTTGCTTAGTTGTGACTAGGACTTCTAACACTAACTATGGTGAATGAAAGTGGCAAGAAAGGACATCCTTGTCTCATTAGTAATCTTATAAGAAATAGTTTCATCTTTCATTGTTGAGTGTGATGCTATTTGTGGGCTTATCACATGTAGTCTTCATTATTTTGTGGTTATGTTCCATCTTTATCAACTTTGTTGAGGACTTATTTTTTTGTCAAAATTGTTGACCTTTGTCAAATACTTTTTATGTACCTGTTGAGAGGATCATATGGTTTTTCTCTCTCATTTCATTAGGGCTTAAATACTCTTAACTCTTAATGATAAACAAGGTGCATGCTTGATATTCAGAAGGCCCATGACTGATACTCAGGAGGTACTAATATACTTTAAGCATATTAGTATGCCTAATATTCATTCTGCATACTTTCCAGTAACTCTTATACACTCATGGGATTCATTCTTTTGTAATCTTTCTCAGCACAGAACTCCAGACAGTCCTTAAGAGTTAGTTGGTGGAGGTGGTGAAAGAAAACTCACTTGGCTTTCATGCTTTAGCTCAGTGCCTATCCAAGCAAGGTTTATGGAGCTTTTATCAGGCAGTTGAAATTCTTGTTTCAGGTTATCTGACCCTCACTTAAGAATTGATAAATAGAGATGTCTGGGGTGCAACACAGGAATTTGAAAATTTAATTGTCTTATTGGAAGAAACAAATAAGATTGGAGTTCCTGTTTATTTTTTGTTTTTAGGAACTCTTTTATATATTTGCAGTTGTTTCTTCATCTTCCATTGCATTATTTCTTTATCCATTCATTAAATGTATTAATTGTGTTCCATATTTCAGACATTTTTCAAGGTGTTAGGACTATAATGATGAATAAAATTTAGTCTCTGCCCTATTATTGGTGGTTTTAAACTTCAATTTGTGCTTAAGTTTTTTCTTCTTGTACATGATTTACCCTTGGAAAACTCATTGACTTCAGCTATCCTGCATATAATCTCATGTAGATGACCACTAAAACTGTTACTCTGGCTCAACTTATTATTCCCCAAGAATTCTCTTGTCTTGAAAACTCTCTAGACCTTTCTACTTGGATCTCACATTGTCATCACTGAATTAGAGTATCTACAATTAATTTTTTTTATTTCTACCTCAAATAAAAAGCAGCTTCACTGTGATTTCTATAGTCTTGATCAAGTTTGAATCTAGTACTGTTCTCTCCAAATTATTTTTTGTATTCTCTTGCATGTGTTCCTATTTCAATCCTATTTTCTTATCTGACCCAAACCAACTTATCTCAGTTCAGTCACTCTCAGACGCTCACTTGTTTCTAACTCTTTGCAATCCCATGAACTGCAGCACACCAAGCTTCCCTGTATATCACCAACTACCAGGGCCTACTCAAACTTATGTTCATCAAGGAGGTGATGCCATCCAATGATCTCCTCCTCTGTCATCCCCTTCTGCTCCCATCTTTGATCTGTCCCAGCATCAGGATCTTTTCCAGTGAGTTGGTTCTTTATATCAGGTGACCAAAGTATTGGAGTTTTAGCAAGAGCAGCAGTCCTTCCAATGAGTATTTAGCACTGATTTCCTTTAGGATTGACTGGTTAGATCTCCTTGCAGTCCAAGAGACTATCAAGAGCCTTCTCCAACACAACAGTTCAAAAGCATTGATTCTTCAGTGCTCGGCTTTCTTTCTAGTCCAACTCTTACATCCATACATGACTACTGGAAAAACCATAGCTTTGACTAGATGGACCTTTGTTGGTAAAGTAATGGCTCTGCTTTTTAATATGCTGTCTACCTTGGTCATAACTTTTCTTCCAAGGAACAAGTGTCTTTTAATTTCATGGCTTTAGTCACCATCTGCAGTGATTTTGGAGGCCCCCTGCCAATGAAGTCTTTCACTGTTTCCCCATCTATTTGCCATGAAATGATGGAACTGGATGCCATGATCCTAGTTTTCTGAATGTTGAGTTTTAAGCCAACTTTTCCACTCTCCTCTTTCACTTTCATCAAGAGGTTCTTTAGTTCTTCAGTTTCTGCAATAAGAGTAGTGTCATCTGCATATCTGAGATTACTATTTCTTTTGGAAACCTTGATTCCAGCTTGTGCTTCATTCAGCTGGCATTTCACATGATATTCTATGTACATAAATTAACTAATCAGGGTGACAACATACAGCCTTGACACACTCCTTTCCCAATTTTGAACCAATCTGTTCCATGTCTAGTTCTAACTGTTGTTTCTTGAGCTGCATATAGATTTCTCAGGAGGCAGATCAGGTGGTCTGATATTCCCATTTCTTTAAGAATTTTCTGCAGTTTGTTGTGAGCCATACAGTCACAGGATTTGGCATAGTCAATAAAGAAAAAGTAGATGTTTTTCTAGAACTCTCTTGCTTTTTTGATGATCCAGCAGATGTTGGCAATTTGATTTCTGGTTCCTCTGCCTTTTCAAAATCCAGCTGGAAAATCTGGATGTTCACAGCTCATGTACTGTTGAAGCCTGGTTTGGAGAATTTTGAGCATTGCTTTATCTCACACTCATATTATTTAACTTGGTCTTAATTTGTTCTTTTCATTTTATTTGCTGCTTCAGCATGTACTTTACTTTGCTAAACTGTACTTTTTGTGATCTATATTTTTAATACATTTATATTATTTTAAAGATAACAGCTGGAATGTATAGATTCTTGAACACCATGTGTGTGTTTGTATGTGGTTTATTGTTTAGGTTTTAAATTTATTTATTTTTCATTCCAGGATAATTGCTTTACAGAATTTTGTTGTTTTCTGTCAAACCTCAACATCAATCAGCCAGAGGTATACATACATCCCCTCCCTTTTGAAACTCCCTCCCGTCTCTCTCCCCATCCCACCCCTCCAGTTTCATACAGAGCACTTGTTTGAGTTTCCAGAGCCATACAGAAAATTCCCATTGGCCATTGATTTTACATATGGTAGTGTAAGTTTCCATGTTACTCTTTTCATATATCTCACCCTCTCCTCCCCTCTCTCCATGTCCATAAATCTGTTCCTTATGACTCCTTCTCCATTGTTGCCCTATAAATAAAATTTTCAGTACCATTTTTCTAGATTCCATATATATGCATGTTTGATTACGATATTTATTGTTCTCTTTCTGACTTACTTCACTTTGTATAATAGGTTCGGAGTTCATCAGCCTCATTGGAACTGACTCAAATGTGTTCCTTTTTACAGCTGAGTAATATTCCATTGTGTATATGGACCACAACTTTCTTATGCATTCATCTGTTGATGGACATTTAGGTTGCTTCCATGTTCTACCTGTTGTAAATAGTGCTGTAAATTGTTCAATGGGGTACATGTGTCTCTTTCAGTTTTGGTTTCCTCAGGGTATATACCTAGGAGTGGGAATGCTGGGTTATATCGTGGTTTTATTCCTAGTTTTTGAAAGAATCTCCATAACATCTTCTACAGTGGCTGTATCAATTTACATTCCTACCAAAAGTTCAAGAGCATACCTCTTTATCCACACCCTCTTCAGCATTCATTGTTTGTAGACTTTTGAAGATGGCCATTCTGATCAGTGTGAGGTGATATCTCATTGTATCTTTGATTGGCATTTCTTTAATAATGAGCGATGATGAACATCATTGCATGTGTTTGTTAGCCATCTGTATGTCTTCTTCTGAGAAATGTTTGTCTAGGAATTTTTCCCACATTTTTGATTGGGTTGTTTCTCTGGTGTTATTGAATTGCATAAGCTACTTGTATATTTTGGAAATTATTCCTTTGTCTGTTGTTTCATTTCCTATTATTTTCTCCAATTCTTAGGGTTGTCTTATCTTGCTTATAGTTTCCTTTGCTTTGCAAAAGTTTTTACATTTAATCAGGTTCCACTTGTTTACTTTTGTTTTTATTTCCATTACTCTAGGAGGTGGGTCATAGAGGATCTTGCTTTGATTTATGTCATTGAGTGTTCTGCCTATGTTTTCCTCTAAGTGTTTTATAGTTTCTGGTCTTACATTTAGGTCTTTAATCGATTTTGAGTTTATCTTTGTGTATGGTGTTAGGAAGTATTCTAATTTCACCCTTTTACATGTAGCTGCCCACTTTTCCCAGCATCATTTATTGAATGATGTCTTTCCCCATTGTATATTCTTGCCTTCTTTGTCAAAAGTAAGGTACACATAGGTGAGTGGGCTTATTTCTGAGCTCTCTATCATGTTCCATTGGTCTATATTTCTGTGCCTGTGCAAGTACCATGACATTTTGATGATTGTAGCTTTGTAGTATAATCTAAAGTCAGGAAGGTTGATTTTTCCAGCTCCATTCTTTTTTCTGAAGACTATTTTGGATATTCGGGGTCTTTTGTGTTTTTCCATATAAATTGTGCAGTTTTTGTTGTTGTTGTTGTTGTTGTTCTGGTACTGTGGAAAAATGCCATTGGTTATTTGATAGAGATTGCACTGAATCTGTAGATGGTGTCTGGTAGTATAGTCATTTTCACAATATTGATTCTTCCTACCCAGAAATATGGAATATCTCTCCATATGTGTATGTCATTTTTGATTTCTTTCATTAGTATCTTATAATTTTCTATGTACAGATCTTCTGTCTCCTTAGGTAAGTTTATTTCTAGGTATTTAATTCTTTCTGTTGCAGTGGTGAATGGGACTGATTCCTTAATTTCTCTTTCTGATTTACACAATATTGATTCTTTCTACCCAGAAATATGGAATATCTCTCCATATGTGTATGTCATTTTTGATTTCTTTCATTAGTATCTTATAATTTTCTATGTACAGATCTTCTGTCTCCTTAGGTAAGTTTATTTCTAGGGATTTAATTCTTTCTGTTGCAGTGGTGAATGGGACTGATTCCTTAATTTCTCTTTCTGATTTTCCATTGTTAATATATAGAAATGAAAGTGACTTCTGTGTATTGATTTTGTATCCTGCAACTTTGGTAAATTCACTGAATAGCTCTAATAGTTTTCTGATACTGTCTTTAGGGTTTTCTATGTACAGTTCATGTCATCTGCAAACAATGAGAGGTTTACTTCTTTTCTGATCTGGATTCCTTTTATTTCTTTTTCTTCTCTGAATGCCATAGCTAAGACTGACATAACTCTGTTGAATAATTGTGGCAAAAGTGGACACACTTATCTTGTTCCTGATCTTAGAAGGAATGCTTTCGGTTTATCACCATTGAGAATAATGTTTTCTGTAGGCTTATCATATATGACCGTTACTATGTTGAGGTAGGTTCCTTCTATGCCCATTCTTTGAAGAGTTTTAATCATAAATGGGTGTTGAATATTGCCAGAAGCTGTTTCTGCATCTATTGAGATGATCATATGGATATCATCTGTCCACATGTTAATATGGTGTGTCGCACTGATTTGCATATATTGAAGAATCCTGGCACTGTTGGAAGAAACCCAACTTGATCATGGTGTACGAATGCTTTGATGTAGTGCTGAATTCTGTTAGTAAAAATTTTGTTGAGGATTTTTGCGTCTATGTTCATCAGTGATAAGGCCTGTAGTTTTCTTTCTTTGTGTTGTCTATATCTGGTTTTGGTATCAGGGTGATGGTGGCCTCATAGAATAAGTTTGGAAGTGTTCCTTCCTCTGTTAATTTTTTGAAAGACTTTTAGAAGAATAGGAATAAGCTCTTCTCTAAATGTTTAATAGAATTTTCCAGTGAAGCCATCTGGTCCTTGGCTTTTGCTTTTTTGCAAGATTTTGAATCACAGTGTCAATATCAAGGCTTGTAATTGGGTTGTTCATAATTTCTATTTCTTCTTGCTTCAGTCTTGGAAGATTTAACTTTTCTAAGAATCTGTCTATTTCTTCCAGGTTACTTATTTTACTGACATATAGTTATTCATAATAATTTCTTATAATCCTTTGTGCTGCTGCTGCTTCTGCTGCTAAGTTGCTTCAGTCATGTCCGACTGTGCAACCCCATAGATGGCAGCTCACAAGGCTCCCCAGTCCCTGGGATTCTCCAAGCAAGAATACTGGAGTGGGTTGCCTTTTCCTTCTCCAATGCATGAAAGTGAAAAATGAAAGTGAAGTTGCTCGGTCATGTCTGACTCTTAGCGATCCCATGGACTGCAGATCACCAGGCTCCTCCGTCCATGGGACTTTCCAGGCAAGAGTACTGGAGTGGGATGCCATTCCCTTCATCTGCATTATCTGTTGTAACTTCTCTTTTTTCACGTTTTGATTTTGTTGATTTGATTCTTCTATCTTTTTTCTTCATGAATCTGCCTAAAGGTTCGTCAATTTTGTTTATCTTCTCAAAGAACAAACTTTTATTTTTATTAACCTTTACAATTTTTTCTTTCATTTCTTTTTCATTTATTTCTGTTCAGATCTTTATGATTTCTTTCTTTCTACTAAGTTTGGTGTTTGTTTTTTTTTTTTTTTTTTTTTTTTTTCTGTTTTTTTTTGTTTTAAGTTTGAAGGTTATCGTCAATTTTGTTTATCTTCTCAAAGAACAAACTTTTATTTTTATTAACCTTTACAATTTTTTCTTTCATTTCTTTTTCATTTATTTCTGTTCAGATCTTTATGATTTCTTTCTTTCTACTAAGTTTGGTGTTTGTTTTTTTTTTTGGTTCTTCTTTTTCCAGTTGTTTTAGGTGTAAAGTTAGAAGGTCTATTGGATGCTTTTCTTGTTTCTTGAGGTAGGATTGTATTGCTATAAACTTCCCATTTATAACTGCTTTTGCTGCATCCCAAAGTTTTTGAGTTGTCGTGTTTTTATTGCATTTGTTTCTAGACATTTTTTGATTTCCTTTTTTATTTCTTCAGTAACCTGTTGGTTTTTTAGAAATGTGTTGTTTAGTCTCCATGGCTTTGTGTTTCTTAAAGGTGTGTGTGTGTGATTGATATCTAGTCTCATAACATTGTGGTCAGAGAAGATGCTTGATACAATGCCAATTTTTTAAAAATTTATTAAGGTTTGATTTGTGACCCAAGATGTGGTCTATCCTGGAGGATGTTCCATGTGCACTTGAAAAGAAGGTGTATTTTTCTGCATTTGAATGGAATGTCCTGAAGATATCAGTGAGATCCATCTGATCTAATGTGTCATTTAAGACTGTGTTTCCTTATTAATTTTCTGTTTTGATGATCTGTCCATTGGTATGAGTGGGGAGTTAAAGTCTCCTACTATTTTTGTGTTACTGTCAATTTCTCCTTTTATGTCTGTTAGTGTTTGTTTTATGAATTGAGGTGTTCCTCTGTTGGGTGCATAGATATTACAATTGCTATGCCTTCCTCTTGGATTGATCCCTTGATCATTGTGTAGTGTCCTTCCTTATCTCTTGTAATCTTCTTTATTTTAAGGTCTATTTTCTGATATGAGGATTGCTACTCCAGCTTTTGTTTGCTTCCCATTTGCATGGAATATATTTTTCCATCCTCTCACTTTTAGTCTATATGTGTCTTTAGGTCTGAATTGGGTTTCTTGTAGATAGCATATATATGGTCTTATTTTTGTATCCATGCAGCCAGTCTGTGTATTTTGGTTGGAGCATTTAATCCATTTACATTAAAAGTAATCAATGATATTTGTGTTCCTATTGCCATTTTCTTAATTGTTTGGAGTTGATGTTGTAGATCTTCTTTTCTCTTTTGCATTTCTTGACTATATAATTCCCTTTAACCTTTAAGGCTCGAGAAAGCAATGGCACTCCACTCCAGTACTCTTGCCTGGAAAAATCCCAAGAATGGGGGAACGTGGTAAGCTGTAGTTCATGGGGTCAGAAAGAGTTGGACACAACTGAGCCACTTCGCTTTCACTTTTCACTTTCATGCATTGGAGAATGAAATGGCAACCCATTCCAGTGTTCTTGCCTGGAGATCCCCAGGGATGGGGGAGTCTGGTGGGCTGCTGTCTCTGGGGTCACACAGAGTTGGACACAATGGAAATGACTTAGCAGCAGCAGCAACAACCTTTATGGTGAAGCTGATTTGTTGGTACTGAATTCTCTTAACTTTTGCTTGTCTGAAAAGTTCTTTATTTCTCCATCAATTTTGAATGAAATCCTTCCTGGGTACAGTAATCTTGGTTGTAGATTTTTCCCTTTCAACACTTTAAATATATCCTGCCATTCTCTTCTGGCCTGCAGAGTTTCTGCTGAAAAATCAGGTGTTAAGCATATGTGATTTCTCTTATATGTTACTTATTGCTTCTCTCTTGCTGTTTTTAATATTCTTTCTTTGTGTTTAGTCTTTGTTAGTTTGATTTGTGTGTGTCCTGGTGTGTTTCTCTTTGGGTTTATTCTGTATGGGACTTTTTGTGCCTCTGGGACTTGATTGACTGTTTCCTTTTCCATGTTGAGAAGTTTTCAGCTATAATCTCTTTGAAAGTTTTCTCATACCTTTTCTTTTACTCTTCCTCTTTTGGGACCCCTATACTTTGAATGTTGGTGTATTTGATATTGTCCCAGAGGTCTCTAAGACTGTCCTCAGTACTTTTTATTTTTATTTAATTTTTTTACTTTATTCTGCTCTTCAGAAATTATTTCTGCCATTTTATCTTCCAATCAGAAAAACTGATTCATTATTCTGCTTCAGACATTCTGCTATTGATTCCTTCTAGAGTAGTTTTAATTTTAGTAATTGTGTTGTTTTTCTCTGCATGTTTATGCTTTAATTCTTCTAGGTATTTGTTAATTGATCTTTGTATTTTCTCCATTTTGTTTCCAAGGTTTTTCATCATCTTTACCATCATTCTGAATTCTTTTTGTGGTAGTTTTCTTATTTCCTTTTCATTTATTTGGACCTCTTTCTAGTTTGTTCTTTCATTTTTGTAGTATTTCTCTGCCTTTTCTTTTTTTTAAACTTATTGTGTTTGAGGTCTCCTTTTCCCAGGATTCAAGGAAAGTTGAATTATTTCCTTGAAGAAGGGTGAATTCTTTCTTTCAGTTTCTGCCTGCAGGCAGCTGCGAGAGCTGGGCGAGCACACTAAGCACAGCCAAGAGGAGCTACCCCGCGTCCGAGGTCAGTGGCTGCCGGGAGGAGACACTCCATGTCCGGGGTCAGGGCAGTGGCTAGGCGGAGCTACTCCACGTCCAAGGTCAAGGGTGGCTGGGAGGAGACACCCCGCACCCGAGGTAAGGGGAGGCCAGGAGGAGACACCCCATATCCAAGGTCAGGGGCGGCCGAGGGGACACACCCTGCGTCAGAGGTCAGGGGCAGCTGGAAGAAGCCACCTTATGCTCGAGGCCAGGAGTGGTGACCCTGAGGAGGCACAGCGAGCCCGAGGCCAGGGCCGGTGGCTGGGAGGAGCAAAACTAAGAAGCAGTGGCTGCGCAGGCGCAGGAGGGCCTAGAGGAGCTATCCCACATTGAAGGTCAGGAATGGCATCAGTAAGGAGATACCCTTCGTCCAAGGTAAGGAGCAGCGGCTGTGCTTTGCTGGAGCAGCCGTGAAGAGATACCCTGCTCCCAAGGCAAGAGAAACCCAAGTAAGATGGTAAGTGTTGCAGAGGGCATCAGAGGG
>SJYC01003723.1:0-11350 GCA_006408675.1 Madoqua kirkii | reverse complement strand
TCTTGCACTGCTGGTGTGAAAGTAAGTTGATACAACCACTATGGAAGATGTTATGAAGATTCCTTTGGAAAATAGGGATAAAACCACCTTATGACCCAGCATTCTCACTCCTAGGCATATACCCCAAGTAAACCAAAACTGAAAGTAACATATGTACTCCATTGTTCATTGCTGCACTATTTACAATAGGTCGAACATGGAAGCAACCTAGAGGCCCATCAACAGGTAAATGGATAAAAAAGTTGTTGTACATATACACAATAGAACATTACTCAGCCATAAAAAGGAACACTTTTGAGTCAGTTCCAATGAGGTTGATGATCCTAGAACCTATTATACAGAATGAAGTAAGTCAGAAGGAGAACAATAAATATTGTATTCTAACGTATCTAAAAATATGGTACTGAAGAATTTATTTATAGGACAACAATCGAGAAAGAGACATAGAGAATAGACTCAAGGACAAGGGGAGAGGGGAGGAGAGGATGAGATGTATTTAAAGAATAACATGGAAACTTAGAGTGCCATGTGTAAACAAGATAACTAAGAATTTGCTGTATGGCTCAGGAAACTCAAACAATATTAAAAATAAGTTAGTTTAGGGTTTAATAGTAAAGGAAAATAAAATGATATGCTTTATTTTTAAAATGCACAATTTATGTTTAAAATGAAAAAGACACATCTGAAACAGTAGTCTTCACTAAAACAGGTTGATCCTAGGGGAATATGGTTAGTTCAATGTTAGCAAATCTAATAATAAAACATGATATTTAAAATACGATCAATCCCCATAGACAACAAGAAATGTAGTTGATGAAATACTTCATTAAACTATGGCTGATTCATGTTGATGTTTGATAGAAAACAATAGAATTTCTTAAAGCAATTATCCTTCAATTAAAAAATAATCTTAAAAAAGACAATTAATTTAAAAAGCAGTCTCTCCTTTTCTTTGTCTCTCTCTAATCTCTCTCATTCATACAATTATATATCTTAAATAAAATATAGCAATAGTTTTTGTGAAAAAACAGTAGTCATATTTTCTTTAAAATTAGTCATTGATGACTCAGTGGTAAAAAAATCTGTCTACCAATGTAGAAGCTATAGGAGATGGGTATTTGAACCTTGAGTTGGGAAGATTCTCTGGAGAAGGGAATGACAATCCACTCCAACATTCTTGCCTGGAAAATCCCATGGACAAAGGAGCTTAGCAGGTTCCCAGAGTCAAATACGACTCAGCATGCATACACAGAACATGCAGCACAAGCCAACTTTGCCTACCATGCTTACTATAATTAAGCAATGTACTAGAATGTAGATGCACTTGCGAATAAGACAAGAGAAAAAATATAAGGTATAAAACTTGAAGGAAATAAAATTATTATGACATAGAGATAAGATCATATATGTGAAAGACATAAGGAAAATAAATGAATTTATAGGAAAGTTCAAAAAACAGCAAATTACCAAATTAACACTTGAAAAAACCTCCTGCATGCTAACAGTCAATTGAAAGAAAAGACAGCATCATCAATAACAGAAAAATGATAATATATTGAAAGTTAAGCTTGTCAAAGAATATTCAAAATCTATTAGAAGTGTGTCTCTCCACCCTAGGAGCACAAATAAATCTTGCATAAACAGAAAGATACACTTTATTCTAAAAGGAGACTTATTGTAAATATATCAAGAAGAACTACAAAATTAACGTAATGAAACTTAGGAAAAAAGACCTTTATTTTCCCACAAATAAAGGATGATCAAATATGGATGAAGGATAAAATAAGATATAGAGTTCAAAAGATTTATTAGATTAGAAAATTAAGTGGTTATTGGTGAGGTTAACTTCAGTGAGAACAATGTAGAAGTGTGAAAGATCAATTTTAGAATAGAGAGAGGAAGAATAACTGAGGAAAATTGCTCCAATTCTGGCGGAAGGAGGAGGGAATCAAGAGTCAAGGTGGGCAGATGTCTTTTTATGTGAACTAAATGATATAGAGTTCAAAAGATTATTAGATTAGAAAATTAAGTGGTTATTGGTGAAGTTAACTTCAGTGAGAACAATGTAGAAGTGTGAAAGATCAATTTTAGAATAGAGAGAGGAAGAATAACTGAGGAAAATTGCTCCAATTCTGGCGGAAGGAGGAGGGAATCAAGAGTCAAGGTGGGCAGATGTCTTTTTATGTGAACTAAAGAAAAAAAAATGAAAGAATTAAAATATGAAAGCTCTCAATAGGTATAGTTGAGGCATGGAAACCAACAAAATAAAAATTTTAGCAAGAGTAACGTCTGCACTTGAGATAAAAAACTAAATTGTCTAAAAAAGATAGAGCTAAGTGAGAAATTTATTACTTATACTTAACTGAAAACTCGTTGTGTGTTAGTTACTGGGAACAATTTTTCAGCTGCATTTGTAAATAAAAATCCATATCCCAATCAAGTGTTAGAATGGATGGATTCCCTGTAATCTAACAAGTGATGGCACACTTGAGCATCTGGGTCCAGCCTTAAAGCACTGCCCTTTACAAGGCTAAAAGTGGATAAACCTGATCATTGGTAGTAAAGGCTGAATGTTAGGCAAACCACTACTTGGGAACTTTGATTTGGAGATGGGAACGTTTTGAAAGAGATGCCCTGGAAGCTTGTTTTAATATTTGAAGAGTTGCATTGATTTCGTATATACCCTTTACCCACTTCTTAGTACCAAGGAGTATTTTTTAAAGATTGAAGATACGTATATATTCTCATATATGTATATGAATGAACAATGCATCTGTGGTCATGAAGTGGTGAGCTCCTGTCCCAATTAGCTATATTTATTATCTATATCTTAACTCCCAATTATCCTATATTTTCAGGAAAAATAAGAAATAGACTATCATCCTGAAGTAAGCAGAGTCTCACCATGCCCCGCACCCCCCATATGGCAAACAACAACAATAAAAAATAGTGAATAAAGCAAAATAAATTACTGAGTGGATTGTATGTACCAGGCTTTGTGCTCAGTGCTAAGTAGACTTTAACATGGTAGATTTTGTCTTATAAAGAAGAAGCTTCTAATAATTATGTCTGTAAATAACTGAGCTTCCTGTTTTAAAAAGTGATGTGATCTCTATCACTTGAAATATTCCAAAGGGGAGCTGTGTCAGCATTTTCCAGGTGTGCTTGAGAAATCATGTTTTAGGAAATGAATTATACCAAGTAGTATCTTAATTACCATCTAGTGGGTTAAGGGACCCTGTGCTTTGGATGCTATTATTGGGCAAATTACATGGACTGGGTCTCTATGAACTCTTCATGGACATCTCCCTCCTGTCCCTCTTTTCTTGTTTCATTACATCAGAATATGAATTACTGCTCCCATATTCATCTTTCTATGGTTAATTAGAAGTTGTATGGTTACTAATCCTTCCTTGTTCTCTTTAATCCCCACCTCTTCTCAGCTAAATATTCATCTTTCGGTTTCTTTTACTCCACTGGCACAGGCCTAGCATGTCTGTGAAATGTTGACAGATGAAGTGAGGAAGAAATTACATGGTGTTGAATTGTTAGCTTATAATTTATTTATTTAACGTATATGTATTGATCACCCTTGGTTGTACAGTGATCTTATTGGCAGTTCTAGAGTTCAGTAACAATATTCACTCTGACTTATATTTCCTCTGCTCTGGTATGCACAGATAGTTTTACTAACACTTTCCAAGTTGTACCTTTTGTTTGTCGTCTAGATCATTACTAGCAATCAGAGCCTTTTATTTTGAGTTAAAAATGAAACCTTTTAGTATTTTAGGACAAAATAGTTCTATTGCTGTTAAGTGTGTGTGTAATTTTATGAAAACTACTTCTGGTATACTTAGCTTTCTCTCATTTTAGACAAAACCCAAAAAATCCTCACAAGGTAGCTTTGTTACTCTTTTTTTTTTCCTATCTGCTAACATACACGTTTTCATTTAATAAATACTCAAGCAATGCCAGGCTCTGTTCTAATTTTTATGGAAGCAACAGTGAACAAAACACTTGCCTTCATGGAATTTTTATTATAATAAAATTATGTTTTATGGAAAAATTCTGAGATCACATTTAAATTTAAAAGGATAAAACATATGAAATATATAGCTACATCTATGTTTATGTTTGTATATACATATATATGTATACCATCTATAGGGGAGGAGAAGGGTGTTTGTGTGTGTCTGTGCGTGTGTGTGTCTGTGTGTGTATTGCCTATAAGGTTTGAGAAATTAACTCTAGGTCAATTAAAGAATGTGTTTTCTGTTAAGAATATATGAAAAGAAATAAAAGGAGAAATACAGGAAGGAAAGCATATTGAGTACTTTTTATATAACTCTTCTTCATCACAAAATAGTGAAAGATATTACTTAGTCACCAGAAGGGTTCTTTTCATTCAAACTCCACCTAGGCTTTCAGTTTTGAAATAGAGGAAGAGAAAGAGAGAGAGAATCAGAAAATATCTGCGGTGAAGACTTGGTAGTGGAAGAGAGAACTTGGTACTATATAAAACATTTCCTGATTGGAAAAATCCATTTGCTTTCTCCTTGCCTAATTTTGAAACTTTCCTGTTTAGATATTCTTGAAACAAGACATGGAGAAAATAAATGGCTGGTCCCCAAGAGCAACTGTACATCTTAGTTCTGCTTTAGGAAGAGGTAGAGGTTGTGCAGGACAGAATGGTTAGCTTGGGCCGAGTCTACTCAGATCTCTGTCAGAAATCACAGCTGGAGTTCTAGGTTGCAGAGGCTACAAAGTTCTCTAATTGAATTCACAAGGTCCTGGATGTAAATGGGTTAACTATTATATCTTCATTTTTATTAACTTCTAACTAGAGTTTAGCACTTCCTTGTATTACGAATGTAGGAAAGAAATCACATTAGGATTAGCAGAATTTATGGACATCATCAATAGAAATCACATATATATTTATACCACATCACAGTTGTTGCAGCTGTCTCCAAATCATGTTTGTGCTCATCATTAGTTTGAGATTATGGTGGCTATTAGACCCACACTAGACCTTGTTATTGGATATGTTAATAAAAACATATATGATTTTATAGGACAATTTTTCCCTTAATTGGACAACTGTCTCAATAAAACAAGTTTCTTTTGAAATTTACCTATTTTGCTTTTGTATGTAAAAGCTTTATTCTAAGGAAGAATTTACAGGCTTCCTCAGACTGCATGGCACAGAAAAGTTAAGATTTCTGGTCTAGAGAGAAGAAGTTACTATTAGAAACACCTGGACCAAAGAATGTTCTACACTCTGTTGGGTGATATTATTATTTTATTAAATTCTTTATTCGGAGATATTTGCTCTACAATATTGTGCTGGTTTCTGCCATACATCAACATGAATCAGCCACAGGTATACATATGTCCCCTCCCTCCTGAACCTCCCTCCTACTTTCCACCCTGTTCCACCCCCCTAGGTTGTCACAAATCACTGGGTTGAGCTTCCAGCGTCACACAGAGATTCCTATTTACTATCTATTTTACATATGGTAATGTATGTGTTTCCATGCCATTCTTTCAATTTATCCTACCCTCTCCTTCCAAAGTAAGTCAGAAAGAGAAAGGCAAATATTGTATATTAACAAGTGTATGGAATCTGGAAAGAGGGTACTGATGAAACTATTTGCAGGACAGCAGTGAGACACAGACAGGAGGGCTTCCCTGTTACTCAGTTGGTAAAGAATCTGCCTGCAATGCAGGAGACCTGGGTTGGGAAGATCCCCTGGAGGAGGGCATGGAAACCTACTCCATGAAACCTACTCCAGTATTCTTGCCTGGAGAATCCCAGGGACAGAGGAGCCTGGTGTCACAGAGTTGTGCACACCTGAATGACTAAGCACAGCATAGTGTCCAACATAGTGATTCATAATTTTAAAAGTCACATTTCATTTATAGCTATTATATGACTGATTATATTATCTGTGTTGTACAATGTATCCCTTAGCTTATATGTTTTATACATAGTAGTTTGTACCTTTTAATTCCCTATCCCATTTTGCCTTTCCCTTCTATTTTCTCCCCATTGTTTGTTTTCTATATCTGTGAATCTATTTCTTTTTTTATTATATTCACTAGTTAAAAAATTTTTTTTTCAGATTTCACATAGAAGTCACATGTATAGTGTTTGTCTTTCTCTGATGTCACTACTATGTGAAATCTAAAAAAATGAAACTATTGAATATAACAAGATTTCATAAGCATTTGTACTTGCACAGTATGTGTCTGACATTTCATTTAGCATAATACCCTCCAAGTCCATCCATGTTTTTGCAAAGGGCAAAACTTCATTCTTTTACACATTCATTCTTAACAGTTTCAAAATTTTAAAAACTAGTTTTAGACAAAACTAAAGGTATACTTCTACTAAACACTTTGAGAAAAGGAGTGCTTTCCAGAGCATCCTTGCTATAGGAACAAAACAAGGTTGATCAAGATAAGAGGCAAGATTAGGCCATGATGTTGAGTGGTAGTCAAAGGGTAGCTCAATATGAAAAGTGTTTGTGTCCTACCGTCAAATAAAGTTAGTTTAGTATTTAAAGGCGAAGGAAGAAAAACAGAAAAAAGGGGCCTATAACTCAAAGGATCTCTGAACTAAATTAATGTGTCAAGTGTATTTGATTCATTTGAGGCATAGAGCTTGTCAGACAAAACTGGGAAGCCATACTAGCTTGTTTTAATAAGCTTTCCTTATTTGAAAAATGAAGGGAGTGGAACAGATAAGTTACTGAGGTCACTTCTGGTTCTAAGCTTTCTATGTTTAGAGCTTGTAAATTCTTTAAAAGGCAGATACAGGCCCCATAACTCCTATTCTCCAGCAACCCTCCAGTCCCTGCCTGTAGTATAGTGTTCTAAATACCTTTCTTAAATTGGTGCTGAATGAAGGAGGTAGAAACACAGAGTCTAATGCTTGTCAGACAAAACTGGGAAGCCATACTAGCTTGTTTTAATAAGCTTTCCTTATTTGAAAAATGAAGGGAGTGGAACAGATAAGTTACTGAGGTCACTTTTGGTTCTAAGCTTTCTATGTTTAGAGCTTGTAAATTCTTTAAAAGGCAGATACAGGCCCCATAACTCCTATTCTCCAGCAACCCTCCAGTCCCTGCCTGTAGTATAGTGTTCTAAATACCTTTCTTAAGTTGGTGCTGAATGAGGGAGGTAGAAACACAGAGTCTAATAGATAACATGCATTGAACTACTATGTGCCTGGCACTGTGTTCACTGACTTTTCCACATATGCATTCATTTTACAAATGAGAAATAGGACTCAAAGACAGAGCTCTCAACAGTGTAACTAGGATTTAAAGCTACATCAACCTGGTTGCAGAGCCTGCCCTCTTCACCAGGTCCTCATATTGGAGATGCCAAGAAAGGGGTGACTACTGAGATCAAGAGAAAAGAGTGGTCTCAATTGGTCCTTGAAGCCAAACATTTATGGCTTCAGACAGAGCAAGACTCAGCTCTTGCCTGAGCCATCTAGATAACCATCTAGTCCTCTATATGGATGAGTGTTTGTTCAAGGTGACATTTCTAATGACTGTTCTGTACCTGAGAGGGCATCTGTTTTCTTGAGGTGGAAAATAATTTTGCCCAATAGATTATGGAGGCCCTGAGAATAAGGAGCCTGATACTAAGAATAGCCAGTTTCCTTGAAAAACTGCTCACATAAAGTAGATCTCTATTTATACGACAGCATGAATAAAATAAACTATTTTGCATTTATATAGTGCCTTTCCTCACATAAGAGCCCAGGGGCTTTGCTAACACAGACTTACAATGAAACACAGCCACCTCTGGGAGACCACCAGACAGACAACCACAGCTGTGCAGACTGTAAGACAGTGGGAGAGGCAAATGTGGGGCTGAGAACATCAGACACCTGTTCTGAATTGTGCTAAAGTGAATGCTTTGATAAAACCTATGCTTTCAGAGCTCAATATAGACACACCTTCATCAATTCTTAAACTTGCCAACAAGAAGCATAGAAGTAGGTACAAATATTCTGTTTCATAGATTATAAAACAAAGAATTTTTTAAAATTGCACTTTCAATTTAAGTTGAAATAGTATAATGTTATTTTTGAAATTATAGCTCATATATGTGTGTGTGTGTACTAAATTGCTTCAGTTGTGTCTAACTCTGTGCGATGCTAATTACTTCAGCCTGCCAGGCTCCTCTGTCCAAGGAATTCTGCAGGCAAGGGTACTGGAGTGAGTTGCTGTGTCCTCCTCCAGGGGATCTTCCTTATCCAGGGATCGAATCCATGTCTCTTAATCTAACCTGCATTGACAGTCAGATTCTTTACCACTAGACCACCTGGGAAGTCCATATATATATATATGTAATTGTATATCTGCTTAATGTCTGTGTGTGTGTGTTCTTTTATATGGTTGAGACTGTATTGTGTATTATATGTAAAATATCTTTTTTCACTTGGTAGTCCATGAGTATCTCTGTGCATTATGTAAATATGATAACTATAATGTAATAGCACACATTGTATTTCATTTTCTATATGATAGTCCCACAGTTCACCTAACTGTTCCTTTTATATTGTTTCTTTTCCTCCATTTATAAAATAGTTCAAAGTATTTCTGTATAAAACTTTGTATTTATTTCAGACTTTTTGTCTTGGAAGTGAAATGGCTTCATGATGTGATGAGCATGTTTGAAGCTATTAGCACAGACTGACAAACTGACAAAATAATTTCCTGAAGCTTGTACAAATTTATATTATTCGGCACGATCTATGTGCCTATCTTAGTGCATCAATGCTGTTTATTATCATTGAAAATTTATTTTCAAATTGAAACAACTATATATTCATGTTAAACTTGAGCACAATGTTTAATGATAATTAATCATTTACTTATTCTTTGGCAAGTTGTTCATGTTTTCATTGGAATATGATGATCTCATACTACTTCAAAATAGCTTTTCATATGTTAAGGATATATTAACTCTTTTACTCTCTTATTAGAAACACAGCTTGCTGCTTTAGAGTATTATTTTTAGAATTATTCAACCTTTAATTCCAAGCTCAGCTAGCAGTTTACATGCTATGTGATTATGGACAAGTTGCTTTCTCTTCCCATCTTCAGTTTCCTGAAACTCAGGTGAGGATAAGTAGAGGTAGATTTTCCATGAAGACAAGAAAGCACCTTTAGAATTGTGTTGATGGGATCTAACATTTGGTAAAAATTTGCAAAAGTAAGATATTTGAACCACACTTAAGACACCGATCTCTTTCTGTTCCAGTTTTCCCTTTATTATTCTGTCCCTGTATAATACATTTTCTCTCTTATATTTTCCCTTATGACAGATTGCATTGTAGTACCTGCAGGATTGTTAGGGCCCAGCTAATAGGATATACAGAGTTTGGATGTGTGGTATATTTTTATATGGCTCACCACTATGTGTATGTATATATAAAAGAAACTTGATAGCGATTTCCCCCAAAGTTGACAATAATCCCAAACACTTGCATGACATTATTAAAAAATGAGTTGAGAATATGAAGAAATTTCCTTAAGTTATCAATAAAAAATAAAATGACTGTTTTTATGGAAAACAGTATGCAGACAGGACAAATACAAGGAAAAGTACTGTAGATGTGAGAAAACTGGCTTAAAATTCAGCTTTTAAGAAACTAAGATCATGGCATCTGGTCCTATCACTTCATGGCAAATAGATAAGGAAAATATGGAAACAGTGTCAGATTTCTTTTTCCTGGGTTCCAAAATCACTCTGGATTGTGATTGCAGCCATAAAATTGAAATAGCTATGACAAACTTAGACAGTATATCAAAAAGCAGAGACATCACTCTGCCATCAAAGGTCTATATTGTCAAAGCTATGGTTTTCCCAGTATTCAAGTGTGACTGTGAGATTTGCTCTGTAAAGAAGCCTGATCACTGAAAAATTGATTCTTTCAAACTGTGGTGTTGAAGAAGACTCTTGAGAGTCCTTTGGACTGCAAGGAGATCCCACCAGTCCATCCTAAAGGAGATCAGTCCTGGGTGTTCATTGGAAGGACAGAAGCTGAAGCTGAAACTCCAATCCTTTGGCCATCTGATGTGAAGAGCTGACTCATTAGAAAAGACCTTGATCCTGGGAAAGATCGAGCAGAAGAGGAGAAGAGGGCAACAGAGTATGAGATGGTTGGGTGGCATCACTGACTCAATGGACATGAGTTTGAGCAAATTCTGAGAGACAGTGAAGAACAGGGAAGCTGGGTGTGCTACAGTTTATGGGGTTGCAAAGAGTAGGACAAGACTTAGGGACTGACAATTGATGTGTCAAACAATTTTCTAATAAATTTTTTAAGATTTCATACTTGTTGGATCTATTAACTTTTTTGAAGTTTGTATTTTGTTGTGATTTTTCTCATCCTAAATTAATATTGACTTCATGACTAATTTTGTATTTGTAATATTCTTTTTCTTAAAAAGGACACTCAGAATTGTGATAGTTTAAGTCCTTCAAAAACTTGGTACTTGGGGCCACACTAATGGCACTGAAACATGTATACTATCATATAAGAATGAAGTGCCAGTCTATGTTCAATACAGGATACAGGATGCTTAGGGCTGGTGTACGGGATGATCTGGGGAGATGGTGTGGGGTGGGAGGTGGGAGAGGGCTTTGGCATTGGGAGATCATGTACACCTGTAGCTGATTCATGTCAATGTATGGCAAAACCAATACAGTATTGTAAAGTAGAATAAAGTATTAAAAAAAATTTGGTACTTGGGGCCACACTTTCTTCATCAAAAAATGAGGATATTAAATGAGAGTATTATGAGTTATTTAGAGAACATTGCCAGATTACTTAAATTCTACTGTCAACTGATAGCTGGTTTTATAGATTAAAAAAAATTGTGGATCTAATCTGCTATGTCATTAAGCTTTTAATTCTATTATAGACGATATATATGTATCCACTGGGGCTTCCCAGTGGCTCAGAATCTGCCTGAAATGCAGAAGATCAGGTTCAATCCCTAGGTTGAGAAAATCCTATCTACTCTTGTATTCTTATCTGGAGAATTCCATGGACAGAGGAGTCTGATGGGCTGCAGTTCATAGGGTCGCAAAGAGTTGGACATGACTAAGTAACTAACACTTTTACTCATTCATATATATCCTTTACCTGGGTAGATATAACAGAACATATATAAATATTGAAATGGGTAGATTTAGCTAGTTAATATGCAAATAGATGATATCCAAGAGTTACAATAACAATTGACTTTACATCATACTTATTTCTCCATTTAATGGTTCAATCAATAATTTGAATGACCATATTCATGATGAGTACAAA
>SJYC01003718.1:0-18919 GCA_006408675.1 Madoqua kirkii | reverse complement strand
GGCTCAATAAAGGACAGAAATGAAAGGGATAGAACAGAAGCAGAAGATATTAAGAGGTGGCAAGAATACACAGAAGAACTGTACAAAAAAGATCTTCACGACCCAGGTAATCACAATGGTGTGATCACTCACCTAGAGCCAGACATACTGGAATGTGAAGTCAAGTGGGTCTTAGGAAGCAACACTATAAACAAAGCTAGTGGGGGTGATAGAATTCCAGCTGAGCTATTTCAAATCCTGAAAGATGATGCTGTGAAAGTGCTGCACTCAATATGCCAGCAAATTTAGAAAACTCAGCAGTGACCACAGGACTGGAAAAGGTCAGTTTTCATTCCAATCCCAAAGAAAGGTAATGCCAAAGAATGCTCAAACTACCGCACAATTGCACTCATCTCACACGCTAGTAAAGTGATGCTTAAAATTCTCCAAGCCAAGTTTCAAACTTACAGATGCTCAAGCTGGTTTTAGAAAAGGCAGAGGAAGCAGAGATCAAATTGCCAACATCTGCTGGATCATCGAAAAAGCAGGAGAATTCCAGAAAAACATCTATTTCTGCTTTATCGACTGTGTCAAAGCCTTTGACTATGTGGATCACAGAAAACTGTGGAAAATTCTGAAAGAGATGGGAATACCAGACCACCTTACCTGCCTCTTGAGAAACCTGTATGCAGGTCAGGAAGCAACCATTAGAACTGGACATAGAACAACAGACTGGTTCCAAATAGGAAAAGGAGTATGTAAAAGCTGCATATTGTCACCCTGCTTATTTAACTTATTTACTGGCATAGTGAGTGCTGCACTTAAACATGTAAAATGCCAAAATGCCAGGATGGATGAATCACAAGCTGGAATCAAGACTGCTTGGAGAAATATCAGTAACCTCAGATACGCAGATAACACCACCCTTATGGCAGAAAGCAAAGAGGAACTAAAGAGCCTCTTAATGAAAGTGAAAGAGGAGAGTGAAAAAGCTGGCTTAAAACTCAACATTCAAGAAACTAAAATTATGGTATCTGGTCCCATCACTTCATGGCAAATAGATAGGGGAATAATGGAAATAGTGACAGACTTTGTTTCTTGGGCTCCAAAATCACCACAAATGGTGACTATAGCCATGAACTTAAAAGATTTTGCTTCTCAGAAGAAAAGCTGTGAAAAACTTAGACAGCATATTGAAAGGCAGAGATATCACTTTGCTGACAAAGGTCCATATTGTCAAAGCTATTGTTTTTCTGGTAGTAATGTACAGATGTGAGAGTATGACCATAAAGGTACCTGAGCACCAAAGAATTGATGCTTTTGAACTGTCATGCTGGAAAAGACTCTTGAGAGTCCCAAGGAGATCAAACCAGTCAATTCTAAAGGAAATCAACTCTGAATATACATTGAAAAGACTGATGACGAAGCTGAAGTGCCAAAACTTTGGCCACTTGATGCAAAGAACTAACTCATTGGAAAAGATCCTGCTTCTAGGGAACACTGAAGGCTGGAGAAGTGGATGACAGAGTATGAGATGGTTGGATGGCATCATTGACACAATGGACATGAGTTCGAGCGAACTCTGATAGATGGTGAAGGACAGGGAAGCCTGATGTGCTGCAGTCTGTGCGGTCACAAAGAGTCGAACACAGCTGAGAGACTGAACAACAACATCTATTCATTTTGATGGAGAAGGAAACTAAGACTGAGGAAGGCTAAGAAACTTGCCCAAGGACACAGGTTATAAATGGTAGAAGAGGAATCACACCAGTCTTTCTGGTTGGATCCCACTTCTTCACATGCCTATTGCAATATTTTTTTTAATTCCAAATAATGACATGTAATGAATTTCAAACTAGTTCAGGCTTGTGTCTTGAATTTTAAAAGGTAGAAAATCTTTGAATGCATTTCTCAAAGTAAAGAAAATTTTCTTTCTTTTTTTATGAAACACTTGTTTGAGATATGTGCAGACATAAAACAGTTTCACTAGTAAAGTTGTACATTTTGGGTACTTCATGGAGGCAGCCAGCTCTGGGGTCACAGGGATACATGCAGCCATCTTCACATAGATCAAGTCATGTGTCCCAGTGTCTATGTCTGCAAGAGATAGCACCTGTTCTAATTTTCCCACCCAGAGGGAGCACTTTTGAACAATTTTCACAAAGATGCCATAAAAAGTAGCAGTGCCTCTATACAAACATATGTGTGTGCTGAATCAGGGTATGAAATATATCCCTTACTATGGGCTGTAATCAAAATAAATTTAAAAAAATTTCCTACACCATGCCATCAACAAGAAGTTATGTGTTTTAAAACAGTAAAGAATAAATGATATGTTAACCTCATATCATTTATTCTAAAGATAGGGCTTACTAAGGCTCAGTGGAGGCTGATGATGGACCAGAAAGCTTCTGTGGTATTTGTAGGATTTAGAAGTTGCTTCTTCAGTAGTTACTCTGACCACAGGTTCATAAAACTGTTATATAAAAGTGCTTTCAGGACATGCATAAATTGTCATCATTTGGAATTTAGCCTGATTACCTTTTAGGAGTGTACTATTTAAAAATAAAAGCTGTCAAATTTCTGTAATTTTAACAATAATGCAGAGGAGGAGAAGACAGTGGAAGAAGAGGAGAAGGGAAAGAAAAAATATGAATACCAGAAGCTAATAGGTGTTGAGCACTTAAACACTTTGCATTTTATTTTCACAGTAACAGCATGAATAGGTCTTGCATTATCCTTATTCTACATGAAGATACCTAGGAATGGGGAGCTAGAGTCTGCACAAGATCACAAAGCTGTTAAGAGTTGGACCTGGGAGTTGAACCCAGTTGCTCTGGCTTCAGGGTCCAGATGTCAGCTCCTCTCCTATTCTCTCTCTCAAAACTAAATAGAAAGTGATTTTGGTCCCATAACAATTAGTTATAGTGGGTACTATTCCAAGTTTCTGGATTAGATTTCTATGAAATATTTGTCACTGCGTGGTAAACTATTCTATATAATCTCATCAGTAACTACAGACCACAAAGTGGTTATTTTACTCTCCCACTATAACAAATA
The DNA here is from genome assembly GCA_006408675.1 of Madoqua kirkii. Classification (NCBI taxonomy): domain Eukaryota; kingdom Metazoa; phylum Chordata; class Mammalia; order Artiodactyla; family Bovidae; genus Madoqua; species Madoqua kirkii. The sequence goes on along the minus strand of SJYC01003718.1, from coordinate 15,880 downwards.
CTATGAAGAAAACAGGATGTTATTGTTAGATAATTATTTCAGACTGTTCAGCAAGCACAGTTAGGCATTACCCTTGGGTGTGACATCATAATGTTTGCTACCTCCGCTAAATACAAGATTGTACTTTCAGTGGAACGAGTCTTTAAGAAGCCAAGGAAAACGAGCACTGAAACCTCATGATCTCATTTTGACACATATACCAATAAGTGATAAAACCCTGAGAAGTGAAATAGAGAACTAGCAGTTGATAAAGAATAAAATTGTCTCTAAATACTATGTCTTTCAAAGTTTTCCTGGATACATTCCTATGTCTGTAAAGACAGGTTTTCCTTCTTTAAAGACAGGGTCAGTCAAGGGCAGCCAGTCATTTATCTCAGAGGTGGCAGAAGTCTATAACTTAAGAACACCCTACTTGAACATGACAGTCATCTGAAGGCCCCTTTTATGATATCTTCTTTCAAACTGATAATAGCACAGAACTTGGTAAGGGCCACTTTGTGCCATGAATCAAATCATACTTCACAAAAGTCATTTCCTATTGATGCTGATGTGCCTGTTCCTCATTTATATTGATCAGTGGACATTTGTTTGCCAAGGTAAAGCTAAAAGAGATTTCCTGGATGCCCTGTGACATTTTCAAAGAGGGAAATTGATTCTTTTCAGCATTTTGATTATGACTGGTTCTCAGAAAAAGAGTTACAAACTTTCTACTTCAGAGATATCTGGACTAGAATGGGGAAGACAACATTTCTGGGTCATTTCCTGTTTCCCATGGGCCATCTTACAAAATTGGAGTATGCATCATTTAAAAATGAAATTGGGACCATCTATTCATTCAGTTCAGTTGGGTTCTGGGATTCTAATGCTTGTGATCAAATCTTGGCATCTATCACGAAGAGTGAGAATAGCTGGGTTTCAGAAAAACTTTAAAGCTTTATAAAACAATGGTTCATGATACATGCTGAATTAAAAGTCCTAATGTGTATTGTGTGTATATTGTGTATATGTGCACATGTGTGTAGTACCCCTCGAAGCCAAGTAGAAAAGTTCAATGTTTATTTGGACAAAATATTTACTTACATTCAGTTCATTAAAAAAAATGATCAAATCTGTTGCACTCAGAACATTGATATCTACCTATACCACTGTAATATTACAATAAAATTATTTGCATAAGTAGTTTACCAAAATCAAATATCTGCTTTAATTAAAAAGAGGCTATTTTCACAAAGAAGATAAAAGTCAGGATTAATGCATTTAGAAATGGAGGCTCAAACCAAATGCCCATTAAGCAACAGTTACTGTATGTCATCTTGACAATAAAATGTATAAGGGCATTGAGAAATTGACCTTTTGTGGTAATATTCTATGACAACACTTTTTCCAATTGATCTTGGTGATACTTTGGGTCACATACAAATCTTTTATTACCACCTGAAGAGGCCAGCAATCAAACTCAATCACCAAATTGAGAAGAACAAGATGCTCTTTTGAAGGTCATTGCTAATCTTCTGGGTACAAAAATCTGTGACCTTTCCTCAATTTTTATGATTTTTACATTTCCTTTACTACTGAAACTGAAGATGGCCCTTTTATCAGAGGATTTCTTGTGTTTTCATGTTTCATGAAAATGTACTCTCCATGTTTTCTTCTTGATATTCTGAGACTTCCTTTCATTATTTTCTCTTTGTCCTTTCCCCAATGAAATTGAAAATTTCTAAGATTTAGTCTATAGTTTCCTCCTTTCTTTTTGTAAAATCTCATGTCTTGATTTTGTTTTTGCTCTTGAGTAAATGCTGTTTGTACCACTTGTGTTATGATTTCTTCCTAGGTTTAGCTATATCTTACTTTATGCAATGTAGGGATAGTTAAAATATTAAGTTCAAATTGATCTCTAAAACAATGTAACAGCAAAATTTTAGAATATTAGAGCAAGAATATTGGTTCATTATTCAAAATATGTGTATATATGTATATTTAAAAACAGATAAAAAACTGAAGGTGAAGCAAATCTGCAAGAACAGTCTTAGCAATGAAGGAGTGATTGGACAGGTATTACTGCTACTATTGTGGGAACAAATATCAAACCTGCACTGCTAGTCCTGGCTGCTTCTCTGAAAGATAATTCTGATTTCCAGAGGTTTTATTGATATCCTGCTAGAATGTCAAAGTCTACTTATCCTCTACCACAAGGCAGATTTTTACTAATCATCACTGGGTTTACTATCGTCCTTTATTTCTCTTTGTGTTAGTTGGTCTTGTTCAGTCACTAAGTCATGCCCACTCCTTACAACCCCATTAACTGTAGCATGCCAGGCTTCACTTTCTTTCACTATCTTCTAAAGTTTGCTCAAACTAATGTCCATTGAATAAGTGATGCCATCCAACCTTCTCATTCTCTGTTGCCCCCTTTCCTCCTGCCCTCAGTCTTTCATAGTATCAGGGTCTTTTCCAATGATTTGGCTCTTCATATCAGGTGACCAAAGTATAGGAGCTTCAGCTTCAGCATTAGTCCTTGCAATGTATATTCAGGACTAGTTTTCTTTATTTTTTTAAATATTTTTTTTTTAAATTTTATTTTTACTTTATTCTACTTTTCAATACTGTATTGGTTTTGCCATACATTGACATGAATCGGCCACAGGTGTACATGAGCTCCCAATCCTGAAACCCCCTCCTACCTCTCACCCCATATCATCTTTCTAGATCATTCCCATTCAATATAGTTTTCTTTAGAATTGACTGCTGTGATCTCCTTGCTGTCCAAGGGACTCTCAACTGTCTTCTCCAGCACCACAGTTCAAAATCATCAATTCAATGCTCAGCCTTCTTTATGGTCCAACTCTCACATCTGTACATGACTACTGGAAGAACCATAGCTTTAACTATAAGGACTTTGTCAGCAAATGATGTCTCTGCTTTTTAATATGCTGTCTATGTTTGTCATAGCTTTTCTTCCAAGGAGCAAACATCTTTTAATTTTATGGCTTCAGTCACCTTCTGCAGTGTTAGTTGTACCACAACTATAAAAGAAAAAATGTATATCTGTTCTCGCTTTGGAGAGGCGTCTCATATTTTAGATTAGATAAAATTCTTTGGTTAATGATAGAGCTATTTGTCTAGTTCTCCTTCCCTACTAAGACTATTATTCTGGTTTTGCCTCTTTAGGTCATTATTCCTGTTCTTATATTAATATAATTATTAAATAACCAACATAGGACTTTATCCAGATAGCCTAAAATCCAGTCTTTTCTAGGCTCTTTAGTTCCATTGGATGCCATGTTTTAGCTTTTTCAACATTTTCTAATGCTTATTTTGGATCCTAGGCACAACACTATGTTTATTCCTCTGGGACATCCTTCCATTTACCACATACTGTGAACATTATTATTCATCAAGTCTATCTGCAGATCCAACATATTTCAGCTTCATCTAGTTAGACTTTATTCATATTTGCATATTCTTTCATTGTTCAGAATTTATTCCCTGCCCACTTTTGGGCAGGTGTCATGCTAGGCATTGGGATGCAAAAATAGAGAAGACAATAGCTTTACTCTTAAGGAGTTTCAGTATCATGGTGTAGAGAGAAAAATAAATTAATAAATAGGGTTCTCTGTAATGAACTACACATCAAAGTATACCTGGGGTGATATGTGAAACCAGAAAAGTAGAGATGTGTCATTTAAATAAGTAGGGAATCAGTAAGATTAGAAACACTTCCTAGATGAGGAAGTATTTAGCATGTGCAAAGCTCCTGATGCTTGAAACTCATAATCACAAAGTTCTGAATGACTAGAAAAAAGTCATTTATCAAAATTTTATAGGGGATTATATATTATACACACACACACACACATACGTAAATCATATAGATAAAGGCTTGAACTAAACTTTGAAGGAACTCTGCTTGGTCGGTGTGTTAATAAATTTGAACAGTGTTCTGAAAACTATGGGAACAAGGGAGTATTATGACTAGATGAACATTCTAGAAAGATCGTCTTGGTAGAAAGGTAGAGAATGGATCCTAAGCAAGCAAAATTGGAAATGAAGAAAACCATTAGAATACAATAACAACCCAGGAAAAGTATATTGAGAGTCTGATTTTCACGTGCTGATATTATAAAAGGAGAAATAATGATAGCTTTGAGAGATATTTACCTAGTAGAATTATAGGTGCTGGTGAGTAATTACATTTGGGGGTTGAATGATTGAGAGGGAGAGAGAAGTCTGATGAATACCAGGTTTTTTAATTTTCATGATTAGATGTGTGGTGATATTTTCACTAATGAAAAACATAGAAGAGGAGAGAGGTGTTTGGGAGAAGACAATGAATTAAGTTTTGTACTTGTACAAACTGAGATGTCTGTAGAACATTTAAATGGAAGTGTCTGGCAGTTCAGAGTTTTGAAGCTTAACAGGGAGATCTAGGTTATAGATGTATATTTGTAAGTCATAATACAGATGGTAGCTCAGCAATGAGAATAGATGAAGTCATCCACGGTAGGTATGTGGCATATGATCAGGATTCTCAACTGAACCTCAGATACTGCTAATTTTAAGGGTTATTTGGAGGAAGCATAGGTCATGAAAAAAAGGAAGGAAGGAAGGGAAGGAGTAAAGGATGAAGGAAGGAAGTGAGGAAGGAAGGAAGGAAGTGAAGAAGGAGATGAGGAAGAAAGAAAAAGAGAGAAAAAAAATTTTTACTAGAGTAGAATGATAGCGAAGAATCATAAAATTCATTAAATTTAGTCATTCAGTTGTGTCCAACTCTTTGAGATCCCATGGACTGCAGCACACCAGACCTCCCCGTCCTTCAGGAACTCCCAGGAGCTGGCTCAAACTCATCAGGAGCTTGCTCAAACTCATGTCCATCAATTCGGTGATGCCATCCAATTATCTCATCCTCTGTCATCTCCTCCCACTTTCAATCTTTCCCAGCATCAGGGTCTTTTCCTATCAGTTAGTTCTCATCAGGGAGCCAAAGATCTGGAGCTTCAGCTTCAACATCGGTCCTTCCAATGAATATTCAGGACTGCTTTCATTTAGGATTGAGTGGTTTGATCTCCTAGCAGTCTAAGGGACTCTAAAGAGTCTTCTCCAACACCACAGTTCAAAAGCATCAATTCTTTGGTGCTCAGCTTTCTTTATGGTCCAACTCTCATACCCATACATGACTACCGGAAAAACCATAGCATTGGCTAGATGGACTTTTGTTGTCAAAGTAATGTTTCTGCTTTTTAATATACTGTCTAGTTTAGTTATACCTTTTCTTCCAAGGAGCAAGCGTCTTCTAATTCATGGCTGCATTTACCATCTGCAGTAAATTTGGAGCCCAAGAAAGAAAAGTCCGTCACTGTTTCCATTGTTTCCCCATCTATTTGCCATGAAGTAATGGGACTGGATGCCATGATTTTCGTTTTTTGAATATTGAGTTTTAAGCCAGCTTTTTCACTTTCCTCTTTCACTTTCATCAAGAGACTCTTCAGTCCCTCTCTTCTTTCTCCCATAAATGTGGTGTCATCTGCATATCTGAAGTTATTAATATTTCTCCAGGCAATCTTGATTCTAGGTCATGCTTCATCCAGCCCAGAATTGCACATGATGTGAAGTGAAATGAAAGTTGCTCAGTCATGTTCAACTCTTTGCCACAGGCCAGAATACTGGAGAGGACGATAGCCTTTCTCTTCTGCAGGGGATATTCTCAACCCAGGGATCTAACCCAAGTCTCCCACATTGCAGACGGATTCTTTACTAACTGAGCTATCATGTACTTTGCATGTAAGGTAAATAAGCAGGGTGACAATATACAGCCTTGACATACTCCTTTCCTAATTTAGAACCAGCCCATGGTCCTATGTCTGGTACTAACTGTTGCTTCTTGACAACAGTTGGAATAACAACTGGTTACAAATTAGGAAAAGAGTACATCAAGGCTGTATACGGAAATCTGCACACAGGTTTCTGCATACTAATTTATCAGGAGGCAAGTAAGGTGGTCTGGTATTACCAACTCTTCAAGAATTTTCCACAGTTTTTTGTGATCCACATACATTCAAAAACTTTGGAGTAGTCAATAAAACAGAAGTAGATATTTTCCTGGAACTCTTTTACTTAGTTTATGATCCAATGAATGCTGGCAATTTGATCTCTAGCTCCTCTGCCTTTTCTAAACTCAGCTTCAACATTAGGAAGTTTTTTGTTCACATACTCTTGAAGCCTCCCTCACTTGGAGAATTTTAAGCATTACCTTGCTAGCATATGAAATGAGTGAGATTATGTGGTAGTTTGAACACTCTTTGGCATTGCCCTTCTTTGGGATTGGAATGAAAACTGACCTTTTCCAGTCCTGTGCCAATGCTGAATTTTCCAGATTTGCTGGCATATTCAGTGCAGCACTGTAATGGCATCATCTTTTAGGATTGAAATAGCTCAGCTGGAATTCCATCATCTTCGCTAGCTTTGTTCATAGTGATGCTTCCTAAGGCCCACTTGGCTTTGCACTCCAGCATGTCTGACTCTAGATGAGTAATCATACCATCATGGTTATCTGGGCCACTGAGAACTTTTTTGTATAGTTCTTCTCTGTATTCTTGACATTGCTTCTTAATACCTTCTGATTCTTTTAGGTCCATATTATTTCTGTCCTTTATTGTGCCCATTTTTGTATGAAATGTTCCCTTGGTAGCTCTAATTTTCTTGAAGAACTCTCTAGTCTTTCCCGTTCTATTGTTTTCCTCTATTTCTTTGTATTGATCACTGAGAAAGGCTTTCTTATCTCTCTTTACTATTCTTTGGAATTCTGCATTCAGACGGGTATATCTTTCCTTCTTCTTCTGCCTTTAGCTTCTTTTCTTTTCTCAGCTATTTGTAAGGCCTCCGAAGACAAACATTTTACCTTTTCCATTTCTTTTTCTTGGGGATGGTCTTGATCTCTGCCTCCTGTACAATGTCATGAACCTCCATCCATTGTTCTTCAGGCATTCTGTGTATCAGATATAATCCTTCGGATCAGTTTGTCTCTTTCACTGTATAATCATAAGGGATTTGTTTTAGGTCATACCTGAATGTTCTAGTGCTTTCCCCTACTTTCTTCAATTTAATTCTGAATTTTGAAAGAAGGAGTTCATGATCTGAGTCACAGTTAGCTCCTACTTTTGTTTTTGCTGACTGTATAGAGCTTCTTCATCTTCAGCTTCAAAAAGTACAATCAATTTCATTTTGGTATTGACCATCTGGTGATGCCCATGTGTAAAGTCATCTCTTGTGCTGTTGGAAGAGAGTGTTTGCTATTAGTAGTGCATTCTCTTGGAAAAACTCTGCTAGCCTTGACCCTGCTTCATTTTGTACTCCAGGGCCAAACTTGGCTGTTACTCTAGGAATCTGACTTCCTACTTTTGCATTCCATTCCCCTATGATGAAAAGGACATCTTTTTTTTTTTTTTTGGTATTAGTTCTAGAAGGTCTTGTAGGTCATCATAGAACCATTCACCTTCAGCTTCTTCGGCATTAGTGGTTGGGACATAGACTTGCATTACTGCAGTACTGAATGGTTTGCCTCAAAAAGGAACAGAGATCATTCTGTCATTTTTGAGACTGCACCGAAGCACTACATTTTGAACTCTTGTTGACTATGAGGGCTACTCCATTTCTTCTAAGGAGTCTTGCCCACAGTAGTAGATATAATGGTCATCTAAATTAAATTCTATTCCAGTCCATTTTAGTTCACTGATTTCTAAAATGTCAATGTTTATTCTTGCCATTTCCTATTTGACCACTTCCAATTTACCTTGATTCATGGACCTAACATTCCAGGTTCCTATGAAACATTGTTCTTTACAGCATAAGACTTTACTTCCATCACCAGTCACATCCAAAACTGAGCATTGTTTTTGCTTTGGCTCTATTCTTCATCCTTTCTGGAGATATTTCCCCACTCTTCTCCAGTAGCATATTGGGTATCTACTGACATGGGGAGTTTATTTCAATGTCATCTCTTTGCCTTTTCATACTGTTCATGGGGTTCTCAAGGGAAGAATGCTGAAGTGGTTTTCCATTCCCTTCTCCAGTGGACCATGTTTTATCAGAATTCTCCACCATGACCCACCCATTTTGGGTGGCCCTATACGATATGGCTCATAATTTCATTGAGTTAGATAAGCTGTGGTCCATGCAATCAATTTGATTCATTTTCTGTGATTGTGGCTTTCATTCTGTCTGCCCCATGGAAGCCTATAGAATAAACATAAAAGCAATTTAAAAAATCAGTAGCTAAAATTAATGGGTAAAGTTTGATGAGAAGGTTATTATACAGTCTCGAAATATCTCTCAACAATTGTATTAATATGCAAAGAGAAAACTGTAACATTATAATGAACAAACCTTGTGGGCATCATCTTCATCAGATTGTCAAATTTTGTAATATCAATATTAGGACAAACTGACATTATTTGCCTCTTGATATTCTCAAGGGAAAGTAACATGGCACTTCTCTAGAGATTTTGCAGAAAATGTAGGCACCTGTTACCATCCCTTTATGGCAAATCAGTTCAGTTAAGTCACTCAGTCATGTCTGACTCTTTCTGACCCCATGGACTGCAGCATTCCAGACTTCTCTGTCCATCACCAATTCCTAAACCTTGCTCAAAGTCATGCCCATTGAGTCAGTGATGCCATCCAGCCATCTCATCCTCTGTTATCCCCTTCTCTTACTTCCCTCAATCTTTCCCAGCATCAAACTCTTTTCCAATGAGTCAGTTCTTATCAGGGGGCCAAAGTACTGGAGTGTCAACTTGATCATCAGTCCTTCCAATGAATATTCAGGAGTGATTTCTTTTAGGATGGACTGATTTGATCTCCTTGCCGTCCAAGGGACTTTCAAGAGTCTTCTCCAGCACCACAGTTAGAAAGTATCAGTTCTTCAGCACTTGGCTTTCTTCGTGGTGAATAAACGGAGAAAAAGAGAAGATGCTCGAGAGTCTCCTGAAGTTGAAGTTGAAGCTCCACTATTTTGACCACCTGATGTGAAGAGCGAACTCATTGGAAAAGGCCTTTTATGATAGGAAAGATTGAGGGAAGGAGGAGAAGGTGACAACAGCAAATGAGATGGTTATATGGTGTCACCAATGCAATGGACACGAGTTTTAGCAAACTCAGGCTTCCCTGGTGGCTCAGAGGTTAAAGCGTCTGCCTCCAATGCGGGAGACCCTGGTTCGATCCCTGGGTTGGGAAGATCCCCTGGAGAAGGAAATGGCAATCCACTCCAGTATTCTTGCCTGGAGAAGCCCATGGACAGAGAAGCCTAGTAGGTTACAGTCCACGGCGTCGCAAAGAGTCAGACACAACTGAGCAACTTCACCTTCACCTTCCTTGGAAGATAGTTAAGGACAGGGAAGCCTGGCGTCTGCAGTCCATAGGGTCGCAAGGAGTCAGATATGACTGAGCATTTGAACAACAAAAAACCATGAAAAACTTCAGAAAAACACTAGTAAGGGACATTTTACAAAATAAGTAGCATGTTCTTTTTATATGTAAAGATCAATAAGAGCAGGAAAGACTGAGGTCTCACCCCATATTAAAAAAGACTACAGAGACATGACAGCTATATAAATGCTTAATTTTCACTGTATCCTGAATAATAATAATAATAAAAGACCTATAGATGCCATGACAGCTGATAAAGTTTAAATATGGACAGAGGATTAGATAATAATATTACATCATGTTGTTTCTTGATCTTGATAATCATTCTATGGTTATCTAACACATTGTCCATGTTGTTAGGAAATGTACACTGAAGTATTTGGAGGCAAAGAGGCATGCTATTTCCAGTGTACTCTTAAATTGTTCAGAAATAAAATTAGATAATTAGATAAATAATGACAAAACAGGTTGTAAATAAATTGGTAAATCGCTTTAATGGGTATACAGAAATTCCTTGTACTAATCTCATTACTTTGCTACTAGTTTTTCAAAGTTTGAAATTATATCAAAAGAAGATTCTTTATTGCTGAGCTACCAGGGAAGCCCTGTTTCACCCATACCCCATTCTGTAATGTCCTGCCAAGACCAATACAGTACTAGTTCAGAGAGGAATCAAAGACACAAATTGCTCCCATTAAGACAGGACATTTGTCAAGAAGCTCTCCTTATCTTCAGAATTAACACCAGGATATAATGAGTTTGTGACACTGTCAAATTGAGGGCATAGAGCCACCCTCACCACTAAGACAGCTGGCTTCACTAGTCATTCCTCTCCACTATTTTGAGTTCAACTTCAATGCCACAGGACATGGAGAAGGCAATGGCAACCCACTCCAGTACTCTTGCCTGGAAAATCCCATGGACGAAGGAGTCTGGTAGGCTGCAGTCCATGGGGTCGCTAAGAGTCAGGCACGACTGAAAGACTTCACTTTCACTTTTCACTTTCATGCATTGGAGAAGGCAATGGCAACCCACTCCAGTGTTCTTGCCTGGAGGATCCCAGGGATGGGGGAGCCTGGTGGGCTGCCATCTATGGGGTCGCACAGAGTCGGACACGACTGAAGTGACTTAGCAGCAGCAGCAGCAGCCACAGGACAGACAATCTCAGGCTGTTTCATGTCATAGAGCTGCAACATCAGTAAGCTCTACTATTTTCTTAGGTTTATCTGGTCTGCTGGCCAGGATGTGTGGATCTATTATCAAAACTCTATCCCACTTTGTCTCACAACATCAGTCTGTGAATAGCATGTTACATCCATGCTTAAAATATGACTGACATTCTATTAAAGCTCTAGAGAGTCTATTCAATGTGCAGTAGAGTCAGGGCCAGTGAATTGTGCATACAAGAGGAAATAGATTATAGTTTGATCTTTTTTTAACAGAAAAAAAATTCTCCTGCTTTGTCTCTTCCTAGGGAAAAAAAGTACTACAATTTTCTTGTTATATTGTAAAAATTCTATTTTATTTTTAATTTTATCATCAGCTTAAGTTTATTCCAGTATTTTGCACATAGAACTATACATAGCTTTTGGGGCTTTCCCAGTGGCTCAACAGGTAAAGAATTCGCCTGCAATGAAGGAGACACAAGTGATGCAGGTTTGATTCCTGGGCTGGGAAGATCACCTGGAGGAGGAAATGACAATCCATTCCAGTATTCTTGCCTGAGAAGTCCCATGGACAGAAGAGCCTGGTGAGCTCAGTCCAAATGTTTGTAAAGTCAATCCAAAAGGCGGAAAAGAGTCAGACACAATTGAGTGACTGAGCACACAAAAATAAATTACCTTGTTTAAATGAGGGCACTTAGGGTACAATCTTAGCAGCAATATTATCCTTAGGGTTATAACCCACAAGAGATGAAGTACTGTATTATTCAACACATACTCTATTTTCTAGGGCAGCAAATGTCTTTCTTAAGCACATAGACTCTTCATTGGTACATGCGATTTCAATCCCTATTCCTCATCACAGTTTTAGATTCATCAAATGCAACAATAGTTTCCCTATTGGACCACTGAGAAGAAAGGAGGAGGGAGAGGAAGAAGATGAACTAGGAGAAGGGGGGGGGGGAGAAGAGGAAGAGGAGGAGGAGGAAGAAAAAGGAGGAAGAGAGGAGGAAAATGAGGAGAATGAAGAGGAGGAGGAAGGAGGAGAGGAAGAAGAAGAGGGTGAGGGATGGAGGAGGAAAGGAAAAGAAGAAGACCAATAGTACTATACTACTGTTCTTACTCCAATTGTATATTTTCTATGGGTTTATGTAGCTCACATATCAGGCCCCTTTACCTCTAAGTGCTTCAGTGAATATTTCCTAAGAGCAAGGACATTCTCTTTTATAAACTGAGTACAGTTTCTGAAATCAATAAATTTAACATGGATGCCCTGGTACTATCTTATCCACCAATCATTTTCAAATTTCATCACTTGTCTCAATAAGGCACTGGAGCCTTTAAGAAAATATAAATTATTGTAGAAAAAAGAGAAATATCAAATAATAATCAGCTTTGCCTGTTCATTGATTACATTTGTCTTCTGATTGAACTTGTAACCATATAAGCTTTACTTTTTATACCTCAAGTCATAAAATATTTGACTAGCTTTATAAGCTACAACTTTTCCCTAAAGAAACCTTCCATATTCCTCCTAGGCATAGTGTCTTATCTCCTCTATTGTGTTGACATTGCCCTTCTATATGCCTGCTTTATTATGCACATCACACTGTTCTGCAAAAAACTATAAATAAGGTTTTTTTCCACTACTTCCTGGAACTTTTGTTAACTTTAAAAATTTAGTTTTGAATCTTAGATACCTAGCTTCATGACTGAATGAAAGGTAGCTCTCAGTAGTAGACTAAATCTGTTTCGTTTGATGTAATAGGATGTAAAGATGGGCCCCTCAACTAACTTTTCTGAAAGACCAGTAAAGTAGATACTAAAGTCATTGTAGGAAAGACACTTAGCCTCCACCAACCCTATGTAAAATCTACAAAGGAAATATCTACATATCAGGTTATCTATAATTATTTTCCCTTTATGGATCAATAAAATAAACTAAAGACTATGAAGAGAATTTCTTCAGAGACCCTATATTTTGATTCCCAAAAGATTGGGACGTGACAGGGGAATGCTACCTATTTGCCTTGAAAACCAGAGTGTAGTTTAGAGTTAAGCAGAAGTAAACGATATAGCAAAGGATGTAGAAGCAAGGAACCATATGTCTCAGACTTTTCAGGACAGCTCTCCTATCAAATAGATTGTCCTATTGTCCCCCACATGTATACTCATGCTGTCAGACCACATGTTTTAATTTTATGATAAAATATGAAAAAAGAATACTCAGAAATTTTAAAAGATAATATTAAGATTTTTATATCTAAGAAACTTGAAAAAATAATAAGGAGAAAAATGGCTGGCAGTTCAGATAAATCTGGGGTGGGAGGTAAGGGAGTTTTGAAGATCCTTTTAGTCATATAGATTTAGAACACTTGAAAGTTGGCTTCTATGAGGCATCTCCTAGCTTGACAGTAAGCCTAAACTTCCACTGAGGCTGATAAAATTTGAAATATTTTTACTTTATTTAGAAGCAATCAAACCTAAGAAAAGAGATGGGATCTGGGTGTGAATTAGAGGACCATAGATGGCTATTGAAACTCAAAGCCCAGAATGTACCTGGAAATGGGGAAGCCATGCAGAAATTGATGAATATTTTTTGAGGTTTCTCATTTCCATTTCATATACAGGTCTGTTTCTTTCTTTTCTTATTGTAGATTATCTTTCTCTGATCATCACAAAATAGTATTGTGACTAGCTAACACAATAAGCATTTACTCTGTGCTTCACTTACATGGAGAGAGCTGGTGGCTCAGTGGTAAAGAATCCATGCAAGAGATGTGGGTTCGATCCCTGAGTCAGGAAGGTTCTCTGGAGGAGAAAATAATAACCACTCCAGAATTTTAGCTGAAAAATTCCCCTGGACAGAGGAGCCTGGGGAGCAATGGTCTATGGGCTCACAAAGGGTTGGACATGACTGAATGACTGAGCATGCATGTCATTTACATAATAGCTAATTTAATGCAAACTACAACCTTATGAGATAATCCTATTTTACAGATGAAGAGATTAAGGCCCAGAGATGTTAAATAACTTTCCCAAGCTCTTAACTCTTAGAAGAGAGCTTTGAAAATAAGTCATTCTGACTCAGGGACTTCTAACCACTAAGGAAAATTCCTCTACCTCGCAAAATAAGTACTCTCCCTCTTTAAATATCTCATAAGAGATCAAGGTACTGGAAAAGTATAATTATAATTCCTCAGGCCCAATTCTTCGTCCTTGAGGGTCAATATCTGCCTGGTCGATTGAGTGAGATGGGAATTTCTGATGGAGATGGCCATGCTTTGTAAACTGAGGACTCATCTGCTACAGGGGATCTTTACTGATGAATGATCCATTTTCTGAAAATGGAGACTCACACACCAATATAGGTCTATTATACTCTCCTTTGCAAATGATAGTCCAAATCTCTGATTACAATGCAAATGGAATTCCAAGTCTCACAGGTTAATTTGATTCTATCCAACAAATATTTATTGAACACCTGTTATGCACATGGCATTATTCAGGTTGCTCAATTTAGCAAATAACATATAGGACATCCAGCTATATTTAAATCTCAGATAAAAATTAACAATTTTTAAAGCTTCTGTATGTCCCAAATACTCCATGGTCAAAATGAACTTTGCATGACAACTCTGAGCATTATTTTTTACCCCAAAGGTCCTAGTGTCATGAAGAAGAAGGAAACTAGTCATTTCTGGACATTTTAAACTAAATTCAGGCAGTTTCATTTAATATGGACAGGCTTAAAGAGTATTTTCTCCCTACATTTCAGTTTGAATTCACTCACAATATCAGCTAGCACTTTTTTTTCTAGACAGAAGAAATTATTACCCAGGTTATTACCTGTGGGGTTATTTTGGTAGTTATGAAAGGAATTAGCTCATTGAAGAGCCTTCCGCCAAATATCGTTAAAATCACAGATCTTTGGATTCAACATAGGCACCTAAGATTTTGAATCTGTTCCCAAGTCTTATTTAGGAAATTAATTATTTAGAAATATTAAATGGATTGGGAATGGCTAATTTAAGATGATTAAGTGGTCACTAATTAAAATCAATTTTACGTCCAGAAGAGACTTCTATCCAGGTGTGTGTTATGACAACTTGGCGCTCCAAATATCAACTCATTAAAATGTCTCCATATTGCTTCTCTTACTTCGCTGTTTCCATGCCTTACCTTCCCTTCAAAGCATGCACACGCGCGCACACACACACACACACACACACACACACACAGGTGAGCTCACGCAGGTACACATACACACATACACACATACAGTTGAGTGGCGAGTTAGAAGGGCTGCACAGTTTTTGTGTAGAGAAAGATGTTTATGACTCAGCTGTGTACACCTTCAATACTACATTATTCCCCAGAAAAACTCCCCCTCCTTTCATATCTGGCTCCAGATCACATCCAGTATACCTGAGGCACCGGCTGTGCTTTATGAAGTCTAAAATTTTCAACTGGTTGTATCTTTCCATGCAAACTCATTAGGCACTATTTACACCCGCTGCAGCTGCGAAGAGAGAGGTTCTGAACTCTGGCATTCTACAGTAGGCTTTGTTTCTCATTTACATTTGCATATTAAAGTGTTTGCCTGAAATAGGCTATTGAAATTAATTCAGGATTAATTGGTGTCTTTATCTCATTAGGACAATCTAATTTAAGGATGATGAAATTGTTTAGCCTCCCGTTTGCATAATTAGATTGCTTTGAATTGCTGTCATTATTGGCTCTTTAGCATCATCTGTAGGCCTCAAACAGACAAGAGCTTCAACCTCATAAAGACCAATCATGTGTTACAGCAGAGGGCTGTTAACCCCTTTTAACCCAAACTCACTTGGATTAGCAGTCACAATAGTCAGGCCTTGGTCCCTGAGAGCCTTAAGTGCATTCCTTCTTGAATTCTTAATGTTCAAATTGATAAATTTCTCTGCATTTGTGTATTTGGTTGTGAAAACTGCTATAGCATTTCTTTTGAGGTCTAAAGTGTTCTCAAGACTCTTCTCCTAGTTTCATTCTTTTACAAGTGGTTAATCAGTTTTCCCAGAACCACTTGTTAAAGAGATTGTCTTTAATCCATTGTATATTCTTGCCTCCTTTGTAGAAGATAAGGTGTCCATAGGTGTGTGGCTTTATCTCTGGGGTTTCTATTTTGACCCAGCTCCCAGAATACTGGAAATAAAAGCAAAAATAAACAAATGGGATCTAATTAAAATTAAAAGCTTCTGCACAACAAAGGAAACTATAGGCAAGGTGAAAAGACAGCCTTCAGAGTGGGAGAAAATAAT
>SJYC01003716.1:0-11731 GCA_006408675.1 Madoqua kirkii | reverse complement strand
AAAAAAACAAAAGGGTTACAATCTCAGAATTTCAAGCATGAGAAGCATTAAAATGATCAGAGTCTTCAGGAGATGCAAAAGACAGTCAGCGGCACAGTAGACCCTACTCAGGAACCAGTATGAAAAAAAAAATCATCTTTTCAAATAGACCAGAAAAAATATGTGGGTATATGGGGAAGAAGCCATTAGCATACTATTATTATATGGTGAGAATTCTCCAATTTTTCATTTAAACTTTAAAGGAACAGGAAGGCCATTAAGGTTAAGGTATAAAGAGAATGATTGCAAAAATAACAATGTGAAAAAAGACAAGGAGAGAGAGAGAAAACTCCATTCACAAAAAGGGAAAAATACAGCTAAGTAAATTAAAGAATATGAAAAGATTTGTTTAAAAGAAAGTTGATACTAGTTAGGAGTATAAATATATGTACAATTTGGAAAGCAGTGTCTTTTTTCTTGGGTAGGACACCTACTTTTGAACGATGTTGATTTTCTCAAATCTATTATTATATGGTGAGAATTCTCCAATTTTTCATTTAAACTTTAAAGGAACAGGAAGGCCATTAAGGTTAAGGTATAAAGAGAATGACTGCAAAAATAACAATGTGAAAAAAAAGACAAGGAGAGAGAAAACTCCACTCACAAAAAGGGAAAAATACAGCTAAGTAAATTAAAGAATATGAAAAGATTTGTTTAAAAGAAAGTTGATACTAGTTAGGAGTATAAATATATGTACAATTTGGAAAGCAGTGTCTTTTTTCTTGGGTAGGACACCTACTTTTGAACGATGTTGATTTTCTCAAAGCTTATCTATAAATTAACTATTCAGTGAGTGAAGTCACTCAATCGTGTCTGACTCTTTCCGACCCCATGGACTGTAGCCTACCAGGCTCCTCCCTCCTTGGGATTCTCCAGGCAAGAGTACTGGAGTCGGTTGCCATTTCCTTCTCCAGGGGATGTTCCCAACTCAGGGATTGAACCTGGGTCTCCCACATTCCAGGCAGATGCTTTAACCTCTGAGCCACCAGGGAAGTCCCTAAATTAACTATGGACCCCATCAAAATAGTAACAGGATTTTTAAAAAAACTTGTCGAAATGTTTCTAATGTTTGTCTGGGGAAAAATGCTAGAATACTTTTAAAATATGAAAAATGTTACAAATGACAAACTATTTCTACCAGATACTAAAAATTATTTTAAGGTACAATAGTTTAAAAATCATATGACTGGTGGAGAAAATGTCAGATTATTGGAATAAAAATAAATATAAATGATCCTTAACAGCATGGGGGCCAGGGTGCTAAACTGCCACAAGGCCAGTTAAAAATTGGCACTATAGTCGGCCCTCTGCATCCACTATTCTATGTCTATGAATTCAACCAACTGTGGATTGGCTAGTACTGCTGTTGCTATTGTTCAGGCTAAGTCGCATCTGACTCTTTGTCACCCCACGTACTGCAGAATACCAGGCTTTGCTGTCCTTCACTATCTCCCAGAATTTGTTCAAACTCATGTCCACTCAGTCTGCAGTGCCATCCAACCATATCATCTACTGTCACCCCTTCTCCTGCCCTCAGTCTTTCCCAGAACCAGGGTCTTTTCCAATGAGTCAGCTCTTCACACAAGTTGACTAAAATATTGGAGCTTAGCTTCAGCATTAGTCCTTCCAGTGAATATTCAGAGTTGATTTCTTTTAGGATTGACTGTTTTGATCTCCTTTCTGACAAAGGGACTCTCATGAGTGTTCTCCAGCACTTCAGTTTGAAAGCATCAGTTCTTTGGCACTTAGCCTCCTTTATGGTCCAACTGTCACATTTGTATATAATTCTTGGAAAAACCATAACTTTCACTATATGAACATTTGTCAGCAAAGTGGTGTCTCGGCTTTTTAATATACTATCTGGGTTTGTCATAACTTATCTTTCAAGGAGTAAGCATCTTTAATTGCATGGCTGCAGTCACCATCCACAGTGATTTTGGAACCCAGAAAAATAAAATCGGTCAATGTTTCCACTTTACTCCACCTATTTGCCATGAAGTGATGGGAACAGATGCCATGATTTTCAGTTTTTCAAAGCTGAGTTTTAAGCCTGCTTTTTCACTCTCTACATTCACCCTCATCAAGAGGCTCTTTAGTGCCTCTTAGCTTTCTGACAGTATAGTGGCAGATCTAAGGTTGTTAGTATTTCTCCTGGTAATCTTGATTCTGGTTTGTGATTCATTCAGCCGTGGATGTAATACATCCATGCAAAAACATGATGTACTGTGGTATTGCAGAAGATTCTTGAGAGTCCCTTGGACTGCAAGGAGATCTAACCAGTCCACTCTAAAGGAGATCAGTCCTGGGTGTTCATTGGAAGGACTGATGTTGAAGCTGAAATTCCAATACTTTGGCCACCTGATGCAGAGAGCTGACTCGTTTGAAAAGACCCTGATGCTGGGAAAGATTGAGGGAAGGAGGAGAAGAGGATGACAGAGGATGAGATGGTTGGATGGCATCACCACCTCGATGGACATCGGTTTGGGTAGTCTCCAGGAGTTGGTGATAGACAGGGAGGTCTGACGTGATGCAGTTCATGAGGTTGCAAAGAGTTGGACACGACTGAGAAACTGAACTGAAATGAACTCTGCATAGAAGTTAGTGCTATCAGTTCAGTTCAGTTCAGTTCAGTTCAGTTCAGTCGCTCAGTCGTGTCTGACTCTTTGTGACCCTATGAATCACAGCACGCCAGGCCTCCTTGTTCATTACCAACTCTTGGAGTTCACTCAGACTCACGTCCATTGAGTCAGTGATGCCATCCAGCCATTTCACTCTCTGTTGTCCCCTTTTCCTCCTGCCCTCAATCCCTCCCAGCATCAGAGTCTTTTCCAATGAGTCAACACTTTGCATGAAGTGGCCAAAGTACTGGAGTTTCAGCTTCAGTATCATTCCTTCCAAACAACACCAGGGCTGATCTCCTTCAGAATGGACTGGTTGGATCTCCTTGTAGTCCAAGGGACTCTCAAGAGTCTTCTCCAACACCACAGTTCAAAAGCATCAATTCTTCGGTGCTGAGCCTTCTTCACAGTCCAACTCTCGCATCCATACATGACCACTGGGAAAACCATAACCTTGATTAAATGGACTTTTGTTGGCAAAGTGATATCTTTGCTTTTCAATATGCTATCTAGGTTGGTCATAACTTTTCTTTCAAGGAGTAAGCGTCTTTTAATTTCATGGCTCCAGTTACCATCTGCAGTGATTTTGGAGCCCAAAAAGATAAAGTCTGACACTGTTTCCACTGTTTCTCCATCTATTTCCAATGAAGTGATGGGACAATACCCGTTTATTGGAAAAAAAGAAAAATGATGTAATTGTACCTGGGCAGTTCAAATCCATGTTGTTTAAAGATCAACTCAGTTAGTTCATATGCAGCTATATTTGTTCATATGTAAATATAGCAAGAAAAATATGACTTTTCAAGTAAAGGGTGGGGGAGGGGATCTGTTTTTATAAAAAGTCGATTAACTGATCAGTTGTTTGGAAGAGCCACACGAATCATAGTTTTATATGTAAAAATAATAAAAGTAATAAGAAGATAGTTAATATACTTCTATGTTTGAATAAAACATTTAAAAAGAAAATTCTTAGTGGCATTTATAAAAATATGATAACAAAATTAAAACAAAAATGAGAAAAATTGTAGTATCTGACAGACCAAAAAAGGGCTGATTTCCTTCATATAATAACAGCACAATAAATCAATAAAAATGGAATAACAGAGTGAGGACTTCAAGGAACTTGCTCACGTTATAACAATGAAAGCATCAACAAAAAATGCTTCCCTGGTGGCTCAGACAGTATAGAATCTATCTGCAATGTGGGAGACCCAGGTTTGACCTCTGGGTTTAGAAGATTCCCTATAGATGGAAATGGCAACACAGTTCATTATTCTTGCCCGGGAAACTCCATAGATGGAAGAGCCTGGAGGGCTATAATCCTGGAGTTCACAAAGAATCAGGAGTGACTGAGTAACTAACACTGGATGAACAAAATACTAAAGTAACAAATTTCAGATTTCTAGCTAGTAACCAAAGCCAAAGAATGAGGTAAAAATCATATATATAAAAGACACTATCAAAAATCATTAAGACAACAGAATTTATTGTGTTCTAACTTGGGACTGTGTATATTTCTTCTTTTCTTGGCTCAGAGGCCTGGTAGCCAAAAGCTGTCTTTATTGCAAACAACAAAGAGATCTGATGGTTCTTATATTGTGTTAAAAGCATCATCCCAAGAACACAGTGGAAGTGTGGGACAATGCTTACACCAAAGGATTAATTTAAACAATTCTAATGATCATCTGTGAAAAATGCTAGGGTACCTCTTAGGTGACTAGGTCTGTGAATTCAATAAGGGCAAACAAGAGCCTGTCTAGATCTGTAAAAACAAATAAACAAATAAAAGAAATTTTGAAAAGCTCTGAAACTGAAAGTTTTCATAAGGTTGTGCACACATGCCAAAATATGTCCATGCCCAGGAAAGACAAGGAAAAACGAAGGCTTATCATGAGATCCTGTGTAAGGAGATGGAAGCTGTGGAAGATTATCATGTTACTTGTCTAAATTTGAAAGAAATCTTTCTCATACAAATCTTTTTGGCAAAAGTGAAAGTTATACAAGAATGCTAGTTAATAAAACCTTCTGACCAATCACTGGCTGACCACTAAATTATATTAACCCAGGATGACTCTTAGGAAGCCAGGCTTAAAATATAAACAAGCACTTAAAACAGACAAACACACACACACACACACACACACACACACACACACACACACACAAACCAAAACTAACAGAAAACTTAGAAGTTACATTATAGAGATAGTGGAATGCACAATAGTAGTCCTAGAAAGTCACCAAACAAATAAACATCAAGAAAAACAACACATACCTTGTAAGAGGAGGCAATCTGCTATCTGAGTTTCTATATTATCTGAAAGGAATACGGGAATTGGGATTAACATGTATAAACTGCTATATTAAAAATAACCAACAAAGACCTATTGAATACCACTGAGAATTTTGCTCAATATTATGTAACAACCTAAATGGGACAAAAATTGAAAATGAATATATATATATATACTGAATCTGTTTGCTGTACAACTGAATTAGCCACAACATCATTACTTGACTATACTCCAATATGAAAATAAAAACTAAAAAAAATAAATTTTAATTGTCTAGTTTTCAACAAAAATTTAGCAAGGCATTAAAAACAATAGTAAAGGGTGCTTCTTGAGAGGGGGTTGATGAAGCCAACAGAACATTTCCCTGAAAGGCCCAGATTTTGGAATTAGTAGACAAAGACTTTAACTTGGTTATTATCTTCAGTTCAGTTCAGTTGCTCTGTCGTGTCTGACTCTTTGTGACCCCATGGACTGCAGCACGCCAGGCTTCCCTGCCCATCACCAACACCTGGAGCTTATTCAAACTCATGTCTATCGAACCGGTGATGCCATCCAACCATCTCATCCTCTGTTGTCCCTTTCTCATCCCCTCTTCAATCTTTCCAGCATCATAATAGTTTGGTTATTATAAACACATTAAAAAGACTGAAAGACAACATCAGTCAGTCAGTTCAGTTGCTCAGTCATATCAGACTCTGAGATCTCATGGACTGCAGCACACCAGGCCTCCTCATCTGGGAGTTGTCCATCACCAACTCCCAGAGCTTGCTTAAACTCATGTCCATCAAATTGGTGGTGCCATCCAACCATCTCAACTTCTGTCCTCACCTTCTCCTGCATTCACCATCTCCTTTCCCAGAAAGGAGGTCTTTTCCAATGAATCAATTCTTTCTACCAGGCGGCCAAAGTTTTGGAGCTTCAGCTTTAGCATCGGTCCTTTCAATGAATATTCAGAACTTATTTACTATAGTATTGACTGGTGTATCTCCTTGCAGTCCAAGGGACTCTCAAGAGTCTTCTCCAGCATCACAGTTCAAAAGCATCAATTCTTCCACGCTTTTTTTTATGGTCCAACTTACACACTCATATATGACTACTGGAAAAATCATAGCTTTGACTAAACAGATCTCTGTTGGTAAGGAAATATCTCTACTTTTTAATATGCCATCCAAGTTTGTCATAGCTTTTCTTTCAAGGAACAAGCATCTTAATTTCATGGCTGCAGTCACCGTCTACAGTGACTTTAGAGACCAAGAAAATAAAGTCTGTCACTGTTTCCACTTTTGCCCCATCTATTTGCTATGAAGTGATGGGATGGGATGCCATGATGTGAATTTTTTGAATGTTGAGTTTTAAGCCAGATTTTTCACTCTACTCTTTAACTTTCATCAAGAGGCTCTTTATTTCCCCTTCACTTTCTACCATAACAGTGGTATCATCTACATTCAGTTCAGTTCAGTTGCTCAGTCGTGTCCGACTCTTTGTGACCCCATGAATGGTGGCACGCCAGGCCTCTCCGTTCATTACAGTCCCTTGGAGTTCACTCAGACTCACGTCCATCGAGTCCGTGATGCCATCCAGCCATCTCATCCTCAGTCGTCTCCTTCTCCTCCTGCTCCCAATCCCTCCCAGCATCAGAGTCTTTTCCAGTGAGTCAACTCTTCTCATGAGGTGGCCAAAGTACTGGAGTTTCAGCTTTAGCGTCATTCCTTCCAAAGAAATCCCAGGGTTGATCTCCTTCAGAATGGACTGGTTGGATCTCCTTGTAGTCCAAAGGATTCTCAAGAGTCTTCTCCAACACCACAGTTCAAAAGCATCAATTCTTCGACACTTAGCGTTTTTCAAAGTCCAACTCTCACATCCATACATGACCACAGGAAAAAGCATAGCCTTGACTAGACGGAACTTAGTCGGCAAAGTGATGTCTCTGCTTTTGAATATACTTTAAAGGTTGGTGATAACTTTTCTTCCAAAGAGTAAGCGTCTTCTAATTTTATGGCTGCAGTCACCATCTGCAGTGATTTTGGAACTCTTCAAAATAAAGTCTGACGCTGTTTCCACTGTTTCCCCATCTATTTCCCATGAAAAGTTGGGACCAGCTGCCATGATCTTTGTTTTGTGTATGTTGAGCTTTAAGCCAACTTTTTCACTCTCCTCTTTCACTTTCATCAAGAGGCTTTTGAGCTCCTCTTCACTTTCTGCCATAAGAGTGGTGTCATCTGCATATCTGAGGTTACTGATATTTCTCCCGGCAATCTTGATTCCAGCTTGTGTTTCTTCCAGTCCAGCGTTTCTCATGATGTATTCTGCATAGAAGTTAAATAGCAAGGTGACAATATACAGGCTTGACGTACTCCTTTTCCTATTTGGAATCAATCTGTTGTTCCATGTCCAGTTCTAACTGTTGCTTCCTGACCTGCATACAAATTTCTCAAGAGGCAGGTCAGGTGGTCTGGTTTTCCTATCTCTTTCAGAATTTTCCACAGTTTATTGTGATCCACACAGTCAAAGGCCTAGTCAATAAAGCAGAAATAGATGTTTTTCTGGAACTCTCTTGCTTTTTCTATGATCCAAGAAATGCTGGCAATTTGATCTGTGGCTCGTCTGCCTTTTCTAAATCCAAGTTGAATATCTGGAAGTTCTCAGTTCATGTACTGTTGAAGCCTAGCTTGGAGAATTTTGAGCATTACTTTGCTAGCATATGAGATGAGTGTAATTGAGCAGTAGCTTGAATATTGTTTGGCATTGCCTTTCTTTGGGATTGGAATAAAACTGATCTTTTCCAGTCCTGTGGCCACTGATGAGTTTTCCAAATTTGTCGGCATATTCAGGGCAGCACTTTAACAGCATCATCTTTTAGGAGTTGAAATAGCTCAGCTGGAATTCCACCACTTCTGCTAGCTTTGTTCATAGTGATGCTTCCTAAAGCCCACTTGACTTCACACTCCAGACTGTCTGGCTCTAGATTAATGATCACAGTATCATGGTTATCTGGGTCTTTAAGATATTTTCTGTATAGTTCTGTGTATTCCTGCCAGCTCTTCTTAATATCTTCTGTTTCTGTTAGGTCCATTCCATTTCTATCCTTTATTGTGCCCATTTTTACATGAAATGTTCCCTTGGTATCTCTAATTTTCTTGAGGAGATCTCTAGTCTTTCCCATTCTATTGTTTTCCTCTATTTCTTTGCATTGATCACTTAGGAAGTCTTTCTTTTCTCTTCTTGCTCTTCTTTAGAATTCTGCATTCAAATGATAGAGCTTCCCTTTTTTCCTTTGTCTTTCACTTCTCTTTTCTCAGCTATTTGTAAGGCCTCTTCAGACAACCCTGGACTTCCCTGGTGGCTCAGAGGTTAAAGTGTGTGCCTGCAGTGCGAGACAACTGGATTCAATCCCTGAGTGTGTAAGATCCCCTGGAGAAGGAAAAGACAACCCACTCCAGTATTCTCGCCTGGAGAATTGCATAGAGAGGAGCCTGGTCATCTACAGTCCCCGGGGTTGTAAAGAGTTGGACATGACTGAACAACTTCACTTTTACATCACTTTCCTCAGACAACCATTTTGCCTTTTTGCATTTCATTTTCTTGTGGATGTTTTTGATCATTGTCTCCTGTAGAGTGTTGTAAACCTCAATCCATAGTTCTTCAGGCATTCTGTTTATCAGATCTAATACCTTGAATCTATTTGTCACTTTCACTATATAATCATAAAGGGTTTGATTTAGGTCATACCTGAATGGTCTAGTGGACAACATATAAAGAAATAAAGGAAAGGGTGATAATCATACTTAATCAAATAGAGAATGTCAATTAAGAGATAGAATTATATTTAAAAGAATTGAATATAAATTCTTGAGCAGAAAAATAAAATATCAGAAATAAAAAATTCACTAGATGTACTCAACAAGATATATGGGCTGATAGAAGAATCAGTGAATTTGAGGATATGTGAATAGAGGTTGGTCTTCCATAGTGGCGTAGTCTGTAAACAATCTGCCTGCAATATGAGAGACCTGGGTTCAATAAAGATTGTCTAGTCTGGAAGTAGGAAGAAAATGAATGAAAAAAAAAAGTGAACAGAACCTCAGAGATATGATATCATAAAATATACCTATAATGAGAGTTCCAGAAGATTAGGAGAAAGGGAAAGAAGACAAAAATATTTGACAAACAATGGTTGAAAACTTCCCAATTTTGATTACACATTGTCATTTTCACATTCATCTCATACACATTCAAGAAGATCAACAAGCTCCCAGTAGAATAAATTAAAGCAATCCACACCAAGACATTTTATAGTCAAACTGATGAAAGACAAAGACAAAAGGAAAATCTCACAAGTAGCAAAAAAAGTGACTTATCACATACTAAGACTTTACAGTTAGATTAACAGCTGGCTTCTTTTCACAAATGATAAAGGCCAGATTATAGTGATATGACACTTTAAAAGTACTGACAAAAAACGCTATCAAGGAAGAATTCTATATTCACTTATGACCTCCTTTAACACTGAAGGAGAATTTAAGATATTTCTAGATAAACAAAAACTGAGAAAATGTGTGGCAAACATCCCTACTCGATAAAAATCGATGAGTCCTTGAGGCTGAAAGTGAAGAACTAAAGAGCCTCTTGATGAAACTGAAAGAGGAGAGTGAAAAAGTTGGCTTAAAACTCAACATTCAAAAAACTAAGATCATGGTATCCAGTCCCATCACTTCATGGCAAATAGATGGAAAAACAATAGAAATAGTGGCACACTTTATTTGGGGGAGCTCCAAAACCACTGAAGATGGTAACTGCAGCCATGAAATTATAAGACGCATTCTCCTTGGAAGAAAACCTAGACAGCACTTTAAAGAGCAGAGACATTACTTTGCCAACAAAGGTCCATCTAGTCAAGGGTATGGTTTCTCCAGTAGTCGTGTATGGATGTGAGAGTTGGACTATAAAGAAAGCTGAACACGGAAGAATTGATGCTTTTGAACTGTGGTGTTCAAAAAAGAGAAAACTCTTGAGAGTCCCTTGGAGAGCAAAGAGATCCAACCAGTCCATCAGGTTGAAGCTGAAACTTCAGCCTGAAGCTGAAACTGATGCTGAAGCTGAAACTCCAATATTTTGGCCACCTGATGAGAAGAACTGACTCATTGGAGAAGATCCTGATGCTGGGAAAGATTGATGGTGGGAGGAGAATGGAATGACAGAGGATGAGATAGTTGGATGGTATCACCGACTCAATGGACATGAGTTTGAGTAAACTCCAGGAGTTGGTGATGGACAGGGAGGCCTGGGATGCTGCAGTCCATGGGGTCACAAAGAGTCAGACAGGACTGAGCGACTGAACTGAATTGAACTGAGTCTGCCAGGAAAGAATACTAAAAGGTAATCTGAAACCAAATGAGAAAACACACACACACACACCACTAATCAACAGATGGCATAGGTAGTGTGAAAGAAAGTAAAAAGCATTTTTGTTTGTTACACTCTTCTTTACCTATCTATTTTTAAAAGAAAGCTGCATAAAGCTATAATTATAAAAGGTGATAATGGGTTTCTAAAGTATACACATATAATTTATATAACAATAGTAATATAAAAGCAGAGAATGGAAGCATGTTGAAACAAATAATTAGTTACTGTTTAAATTAAATTAATGTTAGTCTGAACTAGATTTCTTTTTTTTTTTTAATTGTTAGTGAAGATGCCAATTGTTTTTGCAAGGGCAATCACTAGGGTGAAAAAAAAAAACCTCTTAAAAATATAGTAAAAGCAAAAATAGAGCAATTTAGAAGATACTATGTAGTTTCCTAGGCAGAACAATCATACACTGAGTGACTTAAAATAGCAGATTTATTTTACCAAAGTTCAGAATTCCAGAAATCCAAAATCAAGATGTTGGCAAGCCAACACTTCCCCTCAAGGCTCTAAAGGAGAATCCTTCTTTTCTTTTCACCTCTTGGTGGCTCCTGTTAATTCTTGGCAATAGTAGCATCAGTCCAATCTCCATATCCATCTTCACACGGTCTTCTTACTGATCTACTAATACAGTAGAATCTCTTGATTCCTACTTTAGCTACAGCTGCCAGGATCTTATTCCCATATAATGTTGCATTTTGAGGTTCCAGGTGGATGTGAAATATTGAGGGACACTAGTCAAAACACTGCAAGTGCACTAGAATATGAATTTCTCAGGTGACACTAGTGATGAGGAACCCACCTACCAACGAAGGAGACATAAGAGATGCAGATTTGATCCCTGGATTGGAAAGATCCCCTGGAGGAGGGCATGGCAATCCACTCCAGTATTCTTGCCCAGAGAATCCCTTGGACAGAGGAGACTGGAGGGCTACAGTCCACAGAGTCACAAAGAGTCGGACATGATTGAAGCAACTTAGCGTGGACACACACACACACATATTAGAATATATCTATTCAATACACATTAAAAAAAGAAATAAAGAAATGGAGAGAAAATATATAAAAAACATATTGAAAAAAATGGCAAAATAGCAGATGTAAATTCTATTTTATAGGTAATTATATTATGTATAAGTGAATCAAACTGAAAATCAAAAGGCAAATATTAGCAAAACACATTTTTAAAACATAACTAATATATATATATAATCTTTAAGAGATACACATCATATTCAAAGAAAAAGAGTAAAAGAATAAAAAACAATACACCATGAAACAGTAACCAAAAAGAGAGCTGGAGTAGCTGTACTAATAAGAGACAAATAAGATTTTAAAACAAAAATTACTAGAGAAAATGAAGGATAGTTT
>SJYC01003713.1:0-39395 GCA_006408675.1 Madoqua kirkii | reverse complement strand
TTAAGTTTGATGTCATATCCTACAAGGGCCCTTCTTTGACTCTCTCCAGGCTGAATATAGATCTCTCTCTGCCTATTTCTACAGTGTTTGCTTCATTCTGTTTTTATGCTTATCACAATGCATAACATAAATTTTCTCTGCACTTGTTGATTTCCTTGGTTGAATTCTAACCTTTTAAAACAATGACTTTATTTTATGAATTTTAAAAATCCTAAATCTGTTAGCATAATATTGGACTTGTAGTAGGAACTCAAAAAGACATGGAATAAGTGAATGAATGAGTAAATAAGTGAATGAGTATAGCAAAAATTAATAAGGCAAGGTCATATCTTAGGGAATAAAACCCACTGGAGGTGGTGAAGGAAGAGTCCAAGAACCGCAAAATCAACCAAATGCAACCTCATAGCATTCATTGCTGTCCTGTTTGATGTGGTTTTCTAGATGAGTGCAGTGAATTTCACTGCTTCTCCTTGGATAAGCTTAATTTTACATAATGCTAGATTCTTCACACACATTATACCACAGATATAAAAACAATGAGACATCGCAATTATCAATATAAAAGTCTTGAAAGTCCTTATAAGAAATATAATTTAAAGATAAATGTTTATTAGTCAAATTATCAGTTATTACAAGAGAATGAATATAGTTCCCTGTGATACATGGTAAATTCTTGTTATTAATATTTATCTATTTTATATATAGTAGTGTTTATCTATTAATCCCATTTACTGGTGTTCAGTCACTAAGTCATGTTCAACTCTTTGCAATCTCATGAACTGCCAGGCTTCTCTGTCCTTCACTATCTCCCAGAGTTTGCTCAAACTCATGTCTAATGTGTTGGTGATGCTACCTAACCATTTTATCCTCTGCTACCCCCTTATCCATTTAATATTTTCCAGCATTAGGGTTTTTTCCAGTGAGTTGTCTCTG
Source organism: Madoqua kirkii (assembly GCA_006408675.1). Taxonomy (NCBI): domain Eukaryota; kingdom Metazoa; phylum Chordata; class Mammalia; order Artiodactyla; family Bovidae; genus Madoqua; species Madoqua kirkii. Next base: position 38,462 of record SJYC01003713.1, on the reverse strand, counting down.
AACATGAAGTGGCCAAAGTACTGGAGCTTCAGCTTCAATATCAGTCCTTCCAATGAATATTTAGTATTCATTTCCTTTACAATTGACTGGTTTGATCTCCTTGCTGTCCAAGGGACTCTCAAGTCTTCTCCAGCACCACAATTCATAAGCATCAATTCTTTAGCCCACAGCCTTTTTTATGGTCCAACTCTCATGCCTGCATGTGACTACCAGAAAAATTGTAGCTTTGACTTTATGGATCTTTGTAAGCAAAGCGATGTCTCTGCTTTTTAATAAACTGTCTGGGTTTTTCAGAGCTTTCCTTCCGAGAAGCAAGCATCTTTTAATTTCATGGCGGCAGTCACCATCCTCAATGATTTTAGAGTCAAAGAAAATCTATCACTGTTCTCACTTTTTTGCCTTCTATCTGCCATTAAGTGGTGGGACCAGATGCCATGGTCTTCATTTTTTGAATGTTGAGTTTTAAGCCAACTTTTTCACTATTTCCTTTCACTCTCATCAAGAGACTCTTTAGTTCCTCTTCACTTCCTGCTATTAGAGTGGTATCATCTGTATATCTGAAGTTTGTGATATTTTTTCCAGCAAACTGGATTCCATATTGTGATTCATCCAGTTTGGAATTTCACATAATGTACTCTGTATAGAAGTTAAATAAGCAGTGTGATACATACAGCCTTATCATATTTCTTTCCCAATTTTGAAGCAGTCCAGTTTTGAACCAATTTTATTCCATGTCCACTTCTAACTGTTGCTTCTTGACCCACATACAGGTTTCTTAGAAGAAAGGTAAGATGGTCTCGTATTCCCAACTCTTTAAGAATTTTCTTCAGTTTGTCATTTGTCGTGATCCACACAGTCAATGGCTTTAGCATAGACAATGAAGCAGAAGCAAATATTTTTTTTCTGGAATCCCCATGCTTTCTATCTGATTCAGTGAATGTTGGCAATTTGATCTCTGCTTCTTTTGCATTTTCTAAACCCAGTCTGTACTTTCGAAATTTCTAGGTTCCTGTAACATTGAAATCTTGCTTGAAGGATTTTGAGCTTGTGAAATAAGGGCAATTGTACGGTAACTTAATAATTCTTTGCAATTGTTCTTCTCTGGGTTTCGAATGAAAACTGACCTTTTCCAGTCCTGGGGCCACTGATGAGTTTTCCAAAATTGCTGGCATGTTGGGTATAGCACTCCAAGAGCATCATCTTTTAGGAGTTGAAATAGCTTAGCCGGAATTCCATCACCTCCACTAGCTTTGGCGTAATGCTTCTTAAGGCCTACTTAACTTCATACTCTAGGATGTCTGGCTGTGGGTAAGTGATCACACCATTGTGGCTATCTGAGTCATTAAGAACTTTATTATATAGTTCTTCTGTGTATTCTTTCCACTTCTTCATCTCTTCTGCTTCTGTTAGGTCTTTTAACATTTCTGTCCTTTATCAGGCCATCTTTGCATGAAATGTTCCCTTGATACCTCCTATTTTCTTGAGGGAATCTCTAGTCTTTCCCATTATATTGTTTCCCTCTTTTTCTTTGCATTGTTCACTTTAGAAGGCCTTCTTATGTCTCCTTGATATTCTCTGGAACTCTGCATTCAGTTGAACATATCTTTCCATTTCTGTCTGCCTTTCACTTCTATTCTTTCCTCAATTATTTGTAAAACCTCCTTAGACAACCACTTTGCCTTCTTGCATTTCTTCTCCTTTGGGGTGATTTCAGTCACTGCCTTCTCTACAATGTTACAAACCTTTATCTGTAGTTCTACAGGCACACTGTCTCATACTCCTAATTTATCCTTCCCCTTCCCCTTTAGTAGCCATAGTTTTAATCTCTAGGTCTATCCATGTTGCTACAAATGGCAATATTTCATTGCTTTTTTATGACTGAGTAACATTCCAGTGCATATATCTATATATCTATATTACATCTTCTTAAGCCATTCATCTGTTGATGGACATTTAAGTTGCTTCCATATCTTGATTTTTGTGAATAGTGTTGCTATGGATATACAGGTGCTATAATCTTTTTTAATCTGAATTCTCATCTTTTCCAAATATATGCCCAGGAGTGAGATTATTGGATCATATGGTAATTCCACACCCTCTCCAGTACATATTGTTTGTAGATTTCTTGGAGATGGCAATTTTATTCTCTGTCTGTGAGTCTGTTTCTGTTTTGTAAAAAACAAAAGGTTTATTTGTATTATTTTCTTAAGTTCCACATGTAAGTGATATACACTATTTATCTTTATCTGATATACCTCATTAAGTATGATAATCTCTAGGTCTATCCATGTTGCTGCAAATGGCAATATTTCATTGCTTTTTTATGACTGAGTAACATTCCAGTGCATATATCTGTATATCTATATTACATCTTCTTAAGCCATTCATCTGTTGATGGACATTTAAGTTGCTTCCATATCTTGATTTTTGTGAATAGTGTTGCTATGGATATACAGGTGCTATAATCTTTTTTAATCTGAATTCTCATCTTTTCCAAATATATGCCCAGGAGTGAGATTATTGGATCATATGGTAATTCCACACCCTCTCCAGTACATATTGTTTGTAGATTTCTTGGAGATGGCCATTCTGATTGATGTGAGGTGGTTCCTCATTGTAGTTTTCATTTGTAGTTTTCTAATAATTAGTGATGGTCTGTCACTTTATTATTTTCTGCTTTGTTTTTAGCCCAAAGCAGATAACAAATCCACCAAGAATGATATTCCTTGATTCATTTTTAAATTTGCCAGGGTGAAAATAGTAATAGAAAATAACAGGTTGATAACTAATTGCAAAAGAATTTGTCTTAGTAAATTAATTTCATTCAATTTTCTGAATTCAATGATAAGAAAAAGTAATATATTAAATGTATATATAAAAATATGTGATGGCTTCCTGGTGGTTCAGCAGTAAAAATTCCATCTACTAATGCAGGGAGAAGGCAATGGCACCCCACTCCAGTACTCTTGCCTGGAGAATCCCATGGATGGAGGAGCCTGGTGGGCTACAGTCCATGGGGTCGCTAAGAGTTGGACACGACTGAGCGACTTCACTTTCACTTTTCACTTTCGTGCATTGGAGAAGGAAATGGCAACCCATTCCAGTGTTCTTGCCTGGAGAATCCCAGGGACGGGCGAGCCTGGTGGGCTGCCGTCTAGGGGGTAGCACAGAGTCGGACACGACTGACGTGACTTAGCAATGTAGGAGATGTAAGTTTGACCTCTGAGTGGAAAAGATCCTCTGGAGAAGGAAATGGCAACCCACTCCACTATTCTTGCCTGGGAAATACCATGGATGCAGGAACCTTGTGGGCTACACAGTCCATGGGGTTACAAAGAGTCAGACATGAATGAGTGACTGAATAACAGCAATAAGTACATGTAGTTTTCTCTACATATGCATGTGTGTTTGTGTACATTAAGAGCAGTTATCTTCAAACTGAGAGGTTATGGCCATTTTAATAGTGACTCTTATCTTTCCTAGGGCTTCTCTTGTAGCTCAATTGGCAAAGAAACTGCCTACAATGCAGGAGACCTTGACTCAATCCCTGGGTGGGGAAGATCCCTTGGAGAAGGAAATGGCAACCCACTCCAGTATTCTTGCCTGGAGAATCCCATGGACAAAGGAGCCTGGTGGGCTACAGTCCATGGGGTAGCAAGAGTAGTTCATGACCTAGTAACCAAACCACTGCCACCAACTTTCCTAGTCTTTCCACATTTTTTAGTGTAATCATGCATTAGTTACAGAAATAACAGTTATAGCTAACATTTTTAAGCACTTATTTATGACACTAAGCTGAAATCAATAGATAAATTATCTCATTTAATACTGCAACCCTGTAACACTGGTATCTACTTTGTAAGTTTAAAAATTGTGATTTTAAGAAATTCATGAGATTAATAAATGATGGAGACAGGGTCTGACCCCAGAGTCTAACATTTTATCTACTACATTCCATACTCACTAGAAAAAAAAAAATGAGAGAGAAACAGAACAAAGGAGAGAGACAGGCAAATAAAACAGCATAGACAGTCATTTTATAATTGTTTTGCACTAGTGAGGCAAATGCAATGCAGTGAAAAGACTGCTATACTAAAGATATTGAGTTATGGATCTATCTGAATCCATCTTTTTCCTTAGAATGACTACTGTGGAGCTTAGACCACATATACTCTAGTGTATCTTCCAATCTTAAATTCCAATGTTTCAAAGTTCAAATATCTTGGGCACTTGAGCATTTGATTTGTTGTTGTTCAACAAAACCTTTTGTTGTTCAATCAAAAGCACTCTAATTTGATAGTAATATACACAGAGAAGACATTATTCTCAGTATTAATCTTTTTTTGGAACATCATTATACCTGTCAACCAAATTGAGCATTTTGGATTCATGGTCACATGTCTCACTCAATACCTTTATAACATGATTCTGACTTATAAAAATTAATTTAGTTTTTAATTGAAGGATAGTTTCTTTACAGACTTTTGCTGTTTTCTGTCAAACCTCAACACAAATCAGCCATAGGTACACATATATTCCCTCCCTCTTGAAACTCCCTCCCATCTCCCTCCCCATGCCACCCCTCTAGATTGATACGGAGCCCTTGTTTGAGTTTCCTGAGCCATATAGCCAATTCCCGTTGGCTGTCTGTTTTGCATAAGGTAATGTAAGTTTCCATGTTACTCTCTCCATACATCTCATCCTCTCCTTCCCTCTCCCTGTGTCCATAAGTCTGTTCTTTATGACTGGTTCTCCACTGCTGCCCTGCAAATAAATTCTTTGGCACCATGTTTCTAGATTCTGTATATATGTGATAGTATATGATATTTATCTTTCTATTTCTGACTTACTTCATCTGTATAATAGACTCTAGGTTCATCTACCTCATTAGAACTGATTCAACTGCATTCTTTTTTATGGCCAATATTCCATTGTGTATATGTACCACAACTTCTTTATCCATCCAACTGTCGATGGACATCTAGGTTGCTTCCATGTTCTAGCTATTGTAAGTAGTGGTGCAGTGAACAATGGAATACATGTATCTCTTTCAGTTTTCGTTTCTTCAGGATATATGCCTAGGAGTGGGATTGCTGGGTCATATGGTGATTTTATACCTAGGTTTTCCAGGGATCTCTGTATCATCTTCCATAGTGGCTGAATCAATCTACATTCCTACCAACAGTGCAAGAGGGTTCCCATTTCTCCACACCCTGTCCAGCATTTATTGTTTGTAGACTTTTTGTTGATGGCCATTCTGACCAGTGTGTGGTGATATCTCATTGCAGTTTTGATTTGCATTTCTCTAATAATGAGTGATGTTGAAGATCTTTTCATGTGTTTGTTAGCCATCTGTATATCTTCTTTGGAGAAATGTCTGTTTAGATCTTTTCCCATTTTTTGATTGGGTTGTTTGTTTTTCTGGCATTGAGTTGTATGAGCTGCTTGTTTCTTTTGGAAATTAATCCTTTGTCAGTTGTTTCATTTACTATTATTTTCTCCTATACTGAGGGCTGTCTTTTCACCTTGCTTATAGTTTCCGTTGCTGTGCAAAAGCTTTTAAGTTTAATCAGATCCCATTTGTTTATTTTTGTTTTTATTTCTATTACTCTAGGAGGTGGGTCATGGAGGATCTTGCTTTGATTTGTCATTGAGTGTTCTATGTTTTCCTCTAGGAGTTTTATAGCTTCTGGTCTTACATTTAGGTCTTTAATCCATTTTGAGTTTATCTCTGTGTATGCTGTTAGCAAGTGTTCTAATTTCATTCTTCTATACGTATCTGTCTGGTTTTCCCAGCACCATTTATTGAAGAGGCTGTCTTTTCTCCTTTGTATATTCTTGCCTCCTTTGTCAAAAATAAGGTGTCCATAGGTGTATGAGTTTATTTCTGGGCTTTCTATCTTGTTCCATTAGTCTATATTTCTGTTTTTGTGCCAGTGCCAGTACCATAATATCTTGATGACTATAGCTTTGTAGTTTAATCTGAAGTCAGGAAGGCTGATTCCTCCAGCTCCATTCCTCTTTCTCAAAACTGATTTGGCTTTTCAGGGTCTTTTCTGCTTCCATATGAATTGTGAAATTTTTTGTTCTAGTTCTGTGAAAAATGCCACTGGTAATTTGATAAGGATAGCATTGAATCTGTACATTGCATTTGGTAGTATAGTAATTTTCACAATATTGATTCTTCCTACCCAGGAACATGGAATATCTCTCCATCTGTTTATGTTCTCTTTGATTTCTTTCATCAGTGTTCACCATTTTATCTTCCAGCTCACTGATCCATCCTTCTGTTTCAAGTATTCTGCTACTGATTCTTTCTAGGGTATTTTTAACTTCAGTATTTGGGTTGTTTGTGTCTGTTTATTCTTTAATACATCTATGTCTTTGTAAATTGATTATTGCATTTTCTCCATTCTATTTTCAAGGTTTTTGATCATCTTTACTACAATATTTTGAATTCTTTTTTGGTTATTTGCCTATCTCCTCTTCATTAATTTGGACTTCTATCTATGTTTTTAGGTTATTCCTTCATTTGTGCAATATTTCTCAGCATTTTCATTATTATTATTTTTTAAACTTTTGTATTTCAGGTCTCATTTTAAAGGCTTAAAGGTTGAATCATTTCTCTTTTTTGGTTTCTGCCCTCCTAAGGTTGGCCCAGAGGTTTGTGTAAGCTTTGTAAAGGGTGAGATTTGTCGTGAGTTTTTCTTTTTTTCCCTCTGATTGGCAAGGCTGAGTGAGGTGGTAATCTTCTCTGCTGATGATTGAGTTTATATTTTTCTCTTGTTTGTTGTTTGTATGAGGTGTCCTTCACAGTGAGACTACTGATAGCTGGGTGATGCTGGGTCTTGCATTTAAGTGGTTTCCTCTCTGGGTATTCTCACTATTTGATACTCCTTCATGTTAGGAGTTCTATGATAGTGTAGGGTCTTTCAGTCAGTGCTCCCTCTCTGAATTCTCAGAGCTTGATCTGTGTCCAGGAATGGAGATTCCATAGGTGGTTTGTTACGATATTAAATGAGATGAAAACAAATACACAAAAATGAGGAATCACAGATAAACCCCAGACAAGTGACATTTACAAAATCAGGCAAGTAATAATTAAAATAACTGAATATACACACACACCACACACACACACACACACACACACACACACATACACATATACCCCTAAGCAAAATCAAAATAACCAATTAAAATAAAATACTATAGATTAACCTGGCAGACAAAGGAAATAAAAAATTATATCTACAAGTTAAGAACAAAACTAACTAATGTACAAACTGGGAAACAAAACTAAAGCAAGGTGCCAACTGGGAAATAAAGCAATGAAAATAAAACTAACATATATGGTGAGAAAAAGAAAGAAAATAAAGAAAGAATAGAAATGCAAAGTTACATATAGGTAAAGAATATTTACATACATTGAAGATTAACTACAAGGGGAAAAGAAAAGTAGAAAAACCAAATAAAAGAATAAATGTAGAAAAAATAATATTAGATTTAAATTTTTTAAAAATAAAAAACAGAAAAGAATAAAAAGATGAAGGAGGAGAAGGAAAATTCCACAACTCTGCAGATTTGCAAAAGCCAGGGCAGAGGTTTATAACAGCAATAAAAAGTGTGATTGGAAAATAAAAATCTCAAAAGCTTAATTGAATTAGCACTTAATGGTACTAATAACACTGAGAACTACAACAAAGAAGGGAAAGAAAAGAAAAAGAAAAAAGTCCAAAAGAAACGACAGAACAAGTCAAAACATAAGAATAGTAAATGTTTTCCTTGAGTCACTGCTGTTGGGGTCCTTTCCCTCACTGAGAGTCTCAGTCCACCTTGCCTCCCTAGGGTGCCCTCCAACATTATGCTTGTCTCTGGACCTGCTGTGGGGCCAGCATAGTCTGCCTAGTTGATCATGTAAATTTAATCGGCAGCTTGTACAGCTGGTGTCAAGGTTTTGGATTGTCTTAAGGAAATGACAACCCACTCCAGCACTCTTGCCTGGAAATTCCCATGGATGGAGGAGTGTGGTAGGCTACAGTCCATGGGGTTGCAAAGAGTCGGACACAACTGAGCAACTTCACTTTCACTTTCCTTAGCCACACTGACCTGGGTTTCAACTGTGGTTTTATTTCCACCTCTGCATGTGGGTCATCCACTGGGATTTGGTCCTGAGGCTGCCTTTGAGGACTTGGGTCTGCCTCACTGAGAGTCAGGTGTGGAGGTGGTGCAGCTGCTTGGGTCATGGGGGTTCTGGCAGTACCAGGTACTCAAGGGAGTTGGCAGCAAGGACAGCCAGAAACATAGAGCCTTAGAAGAGTAGGGTGAGCGGTATTGGTTAATACACTCCAGTATTTTTGCCTGGAGAACTCCAATGACAGATAAGCCTTACAGGCCACAGACCACAGGGTTGCAAATGATTGGACATTATCTAAGTGACCCTGCATGCATAGACACAAGCCTTTTGTGACCTGTGCCAACTCTGCCCCAGTGAGGGTTGAGTGTGAAACTGTTGCAGCTGCTTGGGTCCTGGGGGCCCTGATGGCACCAAGTATTCAGGGACATGACTGTTTCAGCCGCAGGAGTTATGTCCCTATTAGAGTCTTTTATTGAGCCTCTGATAGCTGGTGATCAGAAGTCTGTTTTGGCTAGTCTTTCTCTGTAGCTCTACCAGTTCAGGCACTTAGAGGGCTCCCTTGCTTGGGTCCTTTTCTGTTCTTTGGTGCATCAGGTACATATAGGAGACCCCTTGGCTGGGGTCCTACTCTGTGAATCTGTGTGTCATAAACTTAAAGTTGCACCCTAGGTAGAGCCCTACTCTGAAGTGTCAGGTGCTTGATGGACCAGTCTCTCTGTGGTTCAGCTGCTGATGCTGGCTGTGTGGGCAGAGAGAGGCTATGGTGATGGCATGACTCAGCAGTATTGCCTTGCTTCCATGGCTGTCTGGCTTTTCTCCACCAGCATTTCCCATCCCAATCTCCTTCTTCATGTCTCCTTGGTCTGTCTTTCTGCAGTCAACAGCAGCCCTTGTCCTGGGATTGCTCCACAATCACTACACTCCAGCTTTCAACTTCTGTGCCTTCTAGGGGATTTGTGTCCTTGTCCAGGGTACTATGGCTACAGCAATGACTGTTTGATTCTAATTCCATTTAGGCTGCCACAGATCAACTGCTTCACTCTCAGGCTTAAATGTTTCTCTTCTGACCCAGACAATTACCCTAATATGGGGATTGGACTTCTGCTTAAGTTCCCCCACCTGCCAAGTGCAGGTCCAGTCCTACTGACATTCCTGTTTCCCCCCCTGGTTCCTTCACCCTGCTGAGTTTTGCATAGTCCTATATATTCTTTTCTGATGGTCAGGTACTCCTGTCTGTTCTCAACTGGTGTTCTGCAAGCACTTCTGTGTTCCTAATGTATCCATGGAGAGAGATGTACTCCACGTCCACCTACTCCTCCACTATCTTGTTCTCCCTCCATGATTCTGGTTTTTAAAAACCATTTTTGAGATGAGATATACTTAGCACATGCTAGACAGAGTAAAAGGAGATGAAATTGAGAGATAGTGTGGGTGGGGGAAAAGTAGAGGAGGGGAGACAGTAAACCAAATAATATCTACTGTGGAATATACAAGACAGTGGTTTGGTTATTTTTCCCATGTGTTTACCATTTTTCAGATTCTACTGTAACTTCAGGAAGTCTCAAGTGCAAATGGATTCTCTTTGGATACCATTCCATTGTACTGTCTTCTTTTTTTGAAATTTTTTAAAAATTTATTTTTAAATGAATTTTAAATTTAATAAATTGAACTTTATTTTTAACATTGCTTTACAATATTGTGCTGTTTCTTCCATACATCACAGATGAATCAGCCACAGATATACATGTGTCCTCTCTCTCTTGAACCTCCCTCCTGGGATCAATGGAGAGTAACATGAAAACAAATATACTACCTATGTGAACTAGATTGCCAGTGGGGATTTGCCAAATGATTCAGGGAACTGGTGTAGTTTTTTATTTAAGCAAAAAAAGAAAAAAAAATGTTGGATGTAATTGACAGTTTTGTCCACTTACTTCAATGAGCTCTTTTCAAGATATAAAACTATAATAATCCTCAAGGGTATTCTTTTCTTGGGACTTTGTATAAAAAGATAATAAAAATACAAGTAGAGGAGAATTGAAGCTCTTTTAATGTACCACATACAGTTTATTATACAGATAATATTGTAAAAAATGAGTATTTAACTAACCATAGTTAATATACTTATATGTCTATAATGTAGCACCAGTGTTATTTTATAAACTTCTTTACTCTTCTTATTTAATTTCTCTTAATTTTTTCATTTTGTAGACTGGTTCTGTGCTATTTGCCAAACTGCTTGGTTATCCTGGTCTATGTATTATGCTGGTGCTCACTCAGACTAGTTATTTCCTTATAATGGGATATTCCCTGAGAAACCAATCGATGTATCTGCCATTGACCAAGGTTCAGTACGTGAGGTCTAAAGTTTCCATAGCTGAATGTCTATAAATCCACTTGCTTTTCACTTTCAACACTACTCATCAATGGAACATTAAACTCCTATTTTTCTCTAGGGTATACCTGCTGAATATGCCTAATATGGATGCCTGGGGAAGGGGTGCTTATATCTATCAGCTATGGCAAATAGCAGATAGACTACTAGGCTTACATGTTGCCCCTGTCTTTGGCAGTAAGAGAAAAACTTTAAAAATTAATGCTGCTGCAAGCAGTTTTCTCCCATTGGTCAAGCAATTGTTCATCTACAGGTTCTTCTTGTTTATACTGTTATAGATCTCATGATAGTTCAAAACTTATGCATTTTATGCCAGTGAATGAGTTGTTCCAACTTTAAAGTCCTTTTATATTGCTCAGTTTTGTGAAGACCAGTTAAAGGGCATCTTAGACAGTAAAGTATCTGCCTGCAATGCAGGAGACTCAGGTTCTGTTCCTGGGTTGGGAAGATCCCCTGGAGAAGGAAATAGCAATCTACTCCAGTATTCTTGCCTGGAGAATCCCATGGACTGTAGAGCCTGGCTGGCTAGAGTCCATGGGGTCACAAAGAATCAGACACGACTGAATGCCTAACACTTTCACTTTTGTGAAGACCAGTTAAATACTCTGTAGTTTATTTGTTCTTCTGAATATGGCTTGGATTTAAGACATAAAGAGGTTCCTACCAATGAAAATATCTAGAGATCAATTTTTCTAGCCCATCTCTTATTTAAAGAGAACAAAACATTTTACGTATTTTTCTTTCTACATTGAGAACCTATATGAGGATGATGAACACTGGCTCCATGAGAAGAGCAGGGGGAGGGGGTAATTCTGTAAGCCATTTCACAGTCCAGCACTTCATCTAGGAGGTGTGATCTGAGAGCCATGAAGCTCAAAGTCATCAAAGAAAACCTTGATAAAAACAACTTGATAAATATTCAGACATTGCATGAACTACTTAACAGTCATTCAGACAGGAAAATAGCTTAGACACAGCTGGAAACTTTTGTAGCACCAGAAGTTTAGACCAACTAGTTTTACTCACTACTTCTGCTAAAACTGAGGAGTCACAAATTAGAAAGATATCTAGAGATATCATTTAGCAGCCACCCATGGAACTGGTTTTTGTGGCTCTCTGCATTTATATAAAGAGATGCTGTTTTCATGATGCTTTAGAGAATTGCAATGGGAGGGAGAGCTGTGTATATCTAAATAAACAGAAGGGTTTTGTGTTAATGAGGATTAATTAAACATCAGAATGAAGGCATGTTTCTGTTTATCTCTTAAAGTTTGCATAGTAATCATCTATTTAAATGGTTTAATATACAGGACTATGATCTTCAGTCTATTTTTTTTTCAAGTTTTCTGGCTTTAAATGTGCTACTTTATACTCAGTTTGTACACCCACAGCATTTTATCTAGGTATATTTTATTTTCACATATTTATCACAGTTTTGGTTTAAAGATATATTTGCTACTATAACTATACCTTAACAGCTATGTATTTATTAAAAAATAAAGTTAAATATCTGAACAATATCCCTAGTTCTTTTCTTCAAGGATTTGACAGACAACAAGAAGTTCTGAACTGTATCCTAGATTAGAGATGGTAATAGGAAAAGTGCAGAAAATATTAATTAATTTTGAGGGGTATTCAATCTACTTAGACAAACGTGGAAAAACACATATGAATATCTTCATCAGTAATAGATGTCCTTGTTCCTATTCAACAGCTCTAAGAATACATACATACATAAGTTATAGAGCATTTATAAAGCAAGTGTAGGAGTATAACAACGTGCATGAAAAGAATCTAGGGACTTTCCTGGTGCTCCAGTTGTTAAGAATCCATCTTTCAATGCAAGGTACTTGAGTTCGATCCATGATTAGTGAACTAAGATCCCATATGCCTAGGGGAAACTAAGCTTGTCTGCCACAGTGGAAGATCTTGGCCGACAAAATGAAGATCCTGCATGCCACAACTAAGGCTAGACACAGCCAGATAAGCAAATAAATATTTCAAAAAATCTAAAAATCTTCACTGAGTAAGCAAAAATGAATCAACACAAAGAGAAGCAGAAAATAAATTCCAGAAATAAAAACTCAAAAAGGAAATGATCCAGTGTTGCAGGGTTAGTGAGCAAGTCATTCTGTCCACAAAAAGCTGAGCAAATGGTTGAATGAATAATCATTCTCTTCTGTTTTCTACAGTAAGCAGAATAGATGTGGGGAGAACATTGCTGCCATTCTAGAGACCCAAATCTGGTCCAGGTGGTGCACAATAGTTCAGATTGTGCCATAGACAACTGGAAGTGCTTCTGAATGCTCTCCAGGGGAATAGTATTGAAAGGTGATCTACCACCTTTTATTCAGAGCAGTGAAGTGAATTGTTTAAAATGACAGCCAAGGATATAGGACTTCCTGCTCAGTGTGGGAACAATGAGTGAATCTTTTTCATCTTAGAGTCTTGTCGTAAAAAATCATTGAACAGTTTTAGTCAGTATCAGGAAGCAACTGAGAATTGAGAGGATGAAAAATTATGGAAGGGAAAGACTTAAATGTGATGATGGAGGAAACACTCCTTTGCTTTTCAAATCTTATTCTTCATATTGCAAAAATTGTTTGGAAGAAATAGAGATAAATTAGTATGAGGAAGAAAATGAAAATGAGGAACATGGCATCAGTTTTGAGTATAAAAATGTCAAATGAAATAGAAATGGGTTTAGTTTTGATGTGTGGGTATAACTAGAACCAATGGGTAGAATATACAGAGAGCCATATTTTGGTTTAATGTCAGGAAGATTTTCAATTAGAATTTTCCAGTACCACAGTTGATTGTTAAATGAATTGGAGAAAGTCCTTCAGTAGGATGTGTCAGAGCAGAATCTCTTTGATTGTCTGTATAAGGACAATGAAAGGACTGGTAAATTGCTTGGAAGTTTGTTTCAGAATCTGATCTTTATAGGTCTTTCAACTTGAAGACTCAACAAAAGAAGAGCAATGTTTTGAGATTGCACTAACAATAATATGGAATTACAGAGGAGCTAGAATTTCATAATTCTTTGTGCTGTGTTAAGTCGCTTCAGGCATGTCCGACTCTTTGAAACCCTGTGAACTGCAGTCCCCGGGCTTCTCTGTCCATGGGATTTTCCAGGCAAGAATGCTGGACTGAGTTGCCATGTCATCTTCCAGGGGATCTTCTCAGTTCAGGGTTCGAATCTATGTCTCCTGCATTGGCAGATGGGTTCTTTACCCCTAGTGCCACCTTACCCCTGCCTAAAACCTGTGTTTGAGTGAGTGTGGGGAAGTGGAATGATGCAGGGGCCATCAGGAAATATGATGGTAAACAGTGATGGCAAGACACTGGGAATTCAAATTCAATAAATGAATAAACAGATTAACTGAGATCATATATAAACCTTCTGCATATCCATAATTACAGAGGAGCTAGAATTTCATAATTCTTTGTGCTGTGTTAAGTCGCTTCAGGCATGTCCGACTCTTTGAAACCCTGTGAACTGCAGTCCCCGGGCTTCTCTGTCCGTGGGATTTTCCAGGCAAGAATGCTGGACTGAGTTGCCATGTCATCTTCCAGGGGATCTTCTCAGTTCAGGGTTCGAATCTATGTCTCCTGCATTGGCAGATGGGTTCTTTACCCCTAGTGCCACCTTACCCCTGCCTAAAACCTGTGTTTGAGGGAGTGTGGGGAAGTGGAATGATGCAGGGGCCATCAGGAAATATGATGGTAAACAGTGATGGCAAGACACTGGGAATTCAAATTCAATAAATGAATAAACAGATTAATTGAGATCATATATAAACCTTCTGCATATCCAAATTCTATACATTTTTCAAGGGCTAGTTCAAAGATCATCCCCTTAAGGAGTACCTAACATGCCACAGCTCTTTGGTACAGGCACTATCCCAGGCAATGCAATTTTAGCTGACTGTATAAATAGTAGTAATGTGATATTCCACTGAAACACTGAGGATCATTTAATAGAGATTTAAAATACTAAGATTTTTTTAAATTACTATTTTAAAAGCTTTGTGGTTAATTTGCTTGATCATTGAATAGCATTTTCTCATTTGTACTTTTCTTTCTCTCAGTGGTCTCAGCTTTTAGATGCTTGATGATGGTGATTTCACTAAATCTTCTTCCTCTAAATACTTGTCCTTGTTGTTTGGGTATAATTAAATTTCCAGGTTGCTTAGGAAACTAAACCTAGGCAGCAGCTGCCAGGGTTTAACAATGAGGTCCCATTCCAATTCAGCTCCTTTGTCAGAGGTTAAGTGGACAACCATTATTATTTCAGAAGAAACATTTTTAAAATAATGCGTTTAAGTTAAAAATAAATTGCTAAGTAAATAATCCAATAAATGCTTTCTCAAAGACATGCTGAAGGAAGATAGGGCTACATTACTGTTGCAACCATATATTCTAGGATGTAACAAGCCGTTGTATCAGTTGCAGGCAGCATAGGGGATATGGCTGGGAGTGAGATGGGAGCTATGTTTGCAGTTGTGCCAACATCTCTGGACAGGCAAATGAAAACCACCTGCCAGAGCAATGGTACCCAGGAGCCTTTTCAGGCCAGGCAAGCAGAGTCAATTGTTCTTAGGAAATGAAAGGAAAAAAAAAGAGTTCAGCTTCACAGAAATTAAAATCGTTCAAGAGATGAACAACATAAGGATAATGGCTTCAGCTGTGGTTTTTTCAGAATTATCAAGCTCTCATGGACACATTTCCTGCATGTTTTATCATAATAATTTAGAGTCATTTATTAAAGAGCTAGTTTTTTGTGTCACTTTCTAGCCACAATATTAAATTAAAATATATAGTTTTTTTCCTCTCAAATCTCTTAACATTATTAATAGTTCTTGAGCCATTTGTGTCTGCACGTATTAATTTACTCAGTAAACAAGTGTATACTGAATGCCAGGTATGCAATAAGAACTGTGCAGGTATAGAGTGACACAAAGAGGAATAAAACACAACCCTTCAAAGACTGCTATTCAGGAAAGTAATAAGACTACATCAGGACATTGATAAACACCATTAGGTTCAGTATAGGTGTTATGGAAGCAAATATGACAGGCAACAAAGCCAAGATAGAATGATGGTTAGAGATGTCTTTTCCAGATGAATGTAAGAGAAAGCCTGGAGATGGCATTTAACTATTTATAGAAAACGTATAAAACTGAGACTTTTATGTGGAGGGAAGTAGTCAGATTGATGTTAATAATATTTTGTACATTATAATTTTATAAGAATGATAATAAAATTATATAAGAGTTTTAAACAGAGATTTAATTTTCTTCTGTTTCATAAATATTTCGTTTGTCTTTGTGGTGCCTGGATAAGAAGTGGCAGGGCTACAAGTACAGACTTGGATGAAGCTCTTCAGTTCAGTCACTCAGTCGTGCCTGACTCTTTGCAACCTCATGGACTGAGGCCAGTTTTTCCTGTCCATCACCAAATCTAAGAGCTTGCTCAAACTCATGTCCATTGAGTCGGTGATGCTATCCAACCATCTCAACGTCTGTTGTCCCTTTCTCCTGCTTTCAACCTTTCTCAGCATCAGAGTCTTTTCCAATGAGTCAGTACTTTTTATCAAGTGACCCAAGTATTGGAGTTTCAGCTTCAGCATCAGTCCTTCCAATGAATATTCAGGTCTTCTTTCCTTTAGGGTGGACTGGTAGGATCTCCTTGCTGTCCAAGGGACTCTCAAGGGTCTTCTCCAACACCATAGTTCAAAATCATCAATTTTCAATGCTCAGCTTTCTTTAGGGTCAAATTCTCACATCCATACATGACTACTGGGAAAAAAAAAAACATAGCTTTGATGAGACCTTTGTTGGCAAAGTAATGTAATGTCTCAGATTTATAATATGATGTCTAAGTTGGTCATAACTCTTCTTCCAAGGAACAACTGTCTTTTGATTTCATGGCTGTAGTCACCATCTGCAGTGATTTTGGAGCACAAGAAAATAAAGTCTGACATTTTTTTTCCACTGCTTCCCCATCTATATTGCACTGAAGCGATAGGACCATATGCCTAATCTTAGTTTTTTGAATGTTGAGTTTTAAACTAGCTTTTTCAGTTTCTTCTTTCATCTTCATCAAGAACACCTTCTTTAGTTATTATTTGCTTTCTGCCATAAAGGTAGTGTCATCTGCATATCTGAGGTTATTGATATTTCTCCCAGAAATCTTGATTCCAGCTTGTGCTTCATCCAGCTTGGCATTTCATATGATGTACTCTGCATATAAGTTAAATAAGCAGGGCAACAAAATACAGCCTTGACATACTCCTTTCACTATTTGGAAACAGTCTGTCCAGTTCTAACTGTTGCTTCTTAACCTGCATACAGGTTAATCAGGAGGCAGGCCAGGTGGTCTGATATTCCCATCTCTAAGAATTTCCCACAGTTTGTTGTGATCTACACAGTCAAAGGCTTTGGCATAATCAATACAGTGTAAGTAGATATTTTTCTGGAATTCTCTTGCTTTTTCTATGATCCAACAGATGTTGACAATTTGATCTCTGGCTCTTCTGCCTTTTCTAAATCCAGCTTGAACATCTAGAAGTTCACAGTTCATGTATTGTCAAAGCCTTGCTTGGAGAATTTTGATCATTACTTTGCTAGTGTATTGATGAATGTGAAGCTATTATTTTAATCCAGAAATGAGATGCTGATGGCTTGAACTAAGAGAAAACCAATGAGGATCCAGAGAAGTGAACAGATTTTAGAAATATTTTGGATGTCAATTTTATAGGATTTTACTTTGTGATATGGCCACTGAGGGATAGAGAGAAGCAAAGATCAGCTGAGATTTCTGGCACAGGCAGGTGGAGTGGTGCTAGGGCCATCCTTTGTAGTAGAAGAATACCAAAGATAAAACAAATTATAGAAGAATATTGAGTGTGAGCCACTGAATCATATACTGTTCTAAACTGAATAAGAAGAAAAAAATCCTGACCTCACATAGCTTATATTCAAGTTGAGAAAGCTAAGTCAACAAACTTCCATACTCATAAATATAATAGCTATGTGGTAGTGAGTTATTGAAGAGATAAATGGAAAATGTGAATGCAAAAATGGTAAGAAGGAAAAGGACAGGAATGTGATAGATGGTGATTACAAGTTGGAAAGCATAACAATTCAATGGTGGAGGATGTATTCTCCAGTAAGATGGAGCTACTCTTGAGAAGACCTGAAAACGCATTGCATCCCAGAGGAACCCATAAGTAAGAGGTTCTAAATTAAAATTGAACTGGACATGATTCAGAAACAAAAAATCAGTGTGGTTAAAGCATAGTGGATACATGGGTATTGGGGGGGGGGGTTTCCTAGGTCATGAGATAATGCAAGCAAGGATCCCAACATTAAGGGACTTTTAGGCTTCAGTAAGCAATTTAAATTTTATTGTGACAGAAATCAGAAAACAATGAAAGATTATAAGTAGATGAGTGACATAATCTGACTTCTCTTTGGCTGCTGTTTAGTAAATAGATTGATTATAAAGGAATAAGACAACAGAATACCAAATAAGAAGGCTGTAGCTACATAGAAAATTGTAGATTTGTATATATGGTGATGATTAGATGAGGCTATTTCCTTCTTATGTCTATCATTTTACCGAAGGATTATGAAGTAAAGTATCAGTTGAAGTTAAAGGGTGAGAAAGTGTTTTGGAAATGTGAGGAAAGAAGTAGACGTACACATATTATGCTGCTTGAGTTCAAGTGAGAAGCAGATATGCAACTGGATTTATCCATGTCTAGAATTTTTAAGCCAGTATTATGATGTTAAAGGAGAATAAAATAATCAATGAGGTTTGCAGTGTATGAGTATAAAATTGTACCTTAGAATGGGTACGGATTTAGGATGGATAGTGGAAACCAATTAAAGGATTGGTTTAAAGTTAAGGATAGAGGTCCTTAATTGTGGGAGAAGTTGTTGGGCTGAAGTTATTAGAGTAAGCTCTAAACAAAGGAGGTATTAGAGAGACAGAGAGAGACATACATAGAGGTTACTGAAAGTGAGATTCCAGAGATAGTGCCATCGGCTGTAGCATGTAATTGAGTAAGAGAGGTGGAGAACTTGGTCAATGGAAATAAGATCAAGAAAATGAGAGGCTAGGGTATTGGATGTATCATTCAAATGGTTGTGGAAGTTACCAGGCATTATGATGGAAGCAGTAGCAGAGAATAAAGGGGCAGATGTTAGAGTCATCAGTAAGTGAAACAGAAGTCACCAGGATCATGGCTGCAGAGAGCAAGTCTAGTTTGATTACTAAATTTCAGATCATCTTGAACGTCCGTATTGTATAGGAAAACAATCAGTTTGCTAAAGTGTGTAACTTTATGATGACTTCCCCATACAGAATTAGTTTAGCAACTAGAAGATTGATCTACTGGGAGATCAGTCCTGGGATTTCTTTGGAAGGAATGATGCTAAAGCTGAAACTCCAGTACTTTGGCCATCTCATGCAAAGAGCTGACTCATTGGAAAAGACTCTGATGCTGAGAGGGATTGGGGGCAGGAGGAGAAGGGGACGACAGAGGATGAGATGGCTGGATGGCATCACTGACTCGATGGACATGAGTCTGAGTGAACTGTGGGAGTTGGTGATGGGCAAGGAGGCCTGGCTTGCTGCGATTCATGGGATGGCAAAGAGTAAGACATGACTGAGCGACTGAACTGAACTACAGGATAGCCAAGATGATTTTTAATATGGATCTAGAAGTCAAGGAAATGAGATGAATCAGAAGAAGTTGATGGCAATTAAATATATGAAGGTGATGAAGTTAGCTGATGAAAATTTTGAGGAGTTTTACTCTAGAGGGGAAACAGAGAAGAATCCATAAAGAAAACTGAGAAACATTTAAAAGGGTAAGAAATGATCTTATGGACTGTAGCCACTAGGCTCTCTGTCCATGGAATTCTCCAGGCAAGAATACTGTGGTGGATTGCTATGCCCTCTTCCAAGGGATCTTCCCAATTCAGGGATCAAACCCCTGTCTCTTATGTCCCCTGCACTGGCAGGCTGCTTCTTTATCACAAGCACCACCTGGGAAGCCTAAAAAGGTAAGAAGAGTACCACAAGTAGTGTCAAGAAAACAGGACTATATATATTATAGTATATGTGTGTATACACATATGCTAGAAGGTATATGTGTGTATACGTATACACACACACACACACACATATTTATATATACCTTATATGTGTGTGTATATGTAACTTATAAGCAATAAATTCTTCCCAGTTTGCACAAATTGCATTTTATTATGACAGTGAAAACATTGAATTACAGTAATTTTTTGTAAGTCTACCATCTACAGTTTATTGTGAACTGATAAGCTCACTACCATTGATAAATGGTAGTGAACACATTTTATTCAACTTTGTACCCCCAATAGTTATTGTAATGAGACGAAAAAAGGCATTAAAATATATTTTTTGAATTTACTTCTACATTTAAACTTTATATTATTTTGACTTTTTTCCAAAATTGTATTTTAGAAAAAGAAAGATTAATGAAACTAAGATAAAGCAGAGGCAAAGAGAGGTTAAGTAATGGTTTAGAGTGGCATGATAAGTTTAATCTTTATAATATTATATATGGCAGGGAAATAGATATCCCAAAAGAAATGCAACCTGAATTTGCTCTGTGTTTGTGTGAGGATAAGGTGTTGGGAGATGTGCATCATAGGTGAAGTGATAAGCTTAGAATTTATTGAAGTCAAAGAATAGATTATCTTGAAGCTAAAATATTCAGATGCCTTCCAGAATAAAAGAGTAAGGAGTAGGACAGACTCTATTCAGCAAATAACCTTTTATTGGGGGAAATTATTTTTAAAAATACTGAAAGATGCTATCTTTCAGTCTCTGAGCATTGTCCGAAGGGCATACCCCAAATGAATCTATACCCACTTAAGAAAATCTATTAAACCTCAGTAAACAGCAAAGAGACTGTGGCATTTGAGCCCAATCCATGGCCACATACTGCAAACTATTTTATGAAAACTACTTGGATAACAAATCCAGATAGATGTGATCAAGAAAATGGAGTGTCTTGTTTTTCTAACTCCAAGTATGGGACTAGAAATTTACTCTGAGAGGGGAAAGCCACTACTTTTTCTCTTCTAGCTTTGTGCCATAGAATCTTTATTCTGCATACCAAGAGGACTGGGGTTTCTTCCTCCACCCACTTTCCACTGGGCAGAAGCTCCCGCCAGGTGCAGCAGGCTGAGAACACTTGACTCTCATACTTCCTATCTTAGCAAATGATCCCATGTTTATTCAGTGGAGATCCTATGTTCCCAACAGGTTCTTTGGGTAAGCCAAGAATGCCGGCAGAGATCCCATGTTCCCAACAGGTTTTTGAGGCAAGCTAAGGATGCTAGTGGCACACTCTCCCTGCTTGTAGGGCAAGGGTGACAATACAATATTGGCATGAGAATAGAAAAGCAGAATTGACAGGACTTCCCTGGTGGCTCAGTGGTAAAGAATCCACCTGACAGTACAGGAAACATGGGTTCATCCCCACGTCAGAAAGATCCTTTGAAGAAGGAAATGGCAACTCACTCCAGTATTCTTGCCTGGGAAATCCAATGGACAGAGGAGCCTGGTGGGCTGCAGTCCATGGGGTCACAAAGAGTCAGACACAACTTAGCAACTAAACAACAACACAACAATGGACTTGACAGTACATAAATAAATATTTATATTTATGGTCAATTGCTGTTGACATAGGTACCAAGCTGTTTCAGTGGGGAAAAGTACAGCCTTTAGAACATAAAATACAGGGACATTTGGATATTTGCATGCAAAAGAATGAACTTCATCCCTTACCTCACATCAGACAAAAAGTAGCTCAAAATGGATTATAGATATAAATGTAAGATTTAAAACTATAAAACTCTTTAGAAGAAAATATAGGAGTAGATTTGATGACCTTGAATTAGGCAACAATTTCTCAGATAGGACACCTAAAAATGTGAAAAGGAAAAAAAAAAGTATAAATTGGACTGCATTAAAATGAAAATATGTTCTGCTACAAATTGTATCTTCAAGACAGAAAAGACAGCCCTCAGAATGGGGAGAACATTTAGAAATCTAATATCTAACAAGAGACTGATATACAAAATATATCTAAAAACTCATGAAACAAAAATAACCAAAGGACCCTATTTAAAAATGGGCAAAATATTTGCCTATACAATTATCCAAGTTATATATCAACAAATGGCTAATGAGCATGTGAAAGCACATGCAACATATTAAATTATTAGGGAAATGCAAATGCCCCAATATCAAATACAAAGTTTAAAAGTAAATAAAGTTAAAAAATTTTAAATGGAAAAACAAACGGACAAAAACACACCATAGATACCCAAACCCAGAAAATACCAAGTACTGGCGAGGATGTAGAGAAATCAGTAACTTTATACATATTGTTGACAATGTAAAATGGTGCAGCCATTTTAGAAGACAGTTGGCATTTCTTCAAAATGTTTTGCATAGTTACTGTCTGGTCCAGCAATTCCATTCCTAAGTTATACTTAGAAAAAGTTAAAATATATGTCCACTCAAAGACATTAAACTGCAACTATGTCAGCATCATTCATCATAGACAAAAAGTGAAATTGTACATCAACTGGTGATTTATAAGTGTAAATGTCCATATAATAAAATATTATTCAGCAATAAAAAAGGAATGAAGTACACATTTATGTGAAAACATTGATGAACCTTGAAAATATGTTACGGGGGACGGTCCTAAGATGGCAGAGAAATAGGAAAGGGAGACCACTTTCTCCCCCACAAATTTATCAAAAGATTATTTGAATGCTGAGCGAACACCTCAGAACAACTTCTGAATGCTGGCGGAGGACACCAGGCACCCAGAAAGGCAGCCATTGTTTTCAAAAGGAAGTAGGACAAAATATAAAAGGTAAAAAGAGAGCCAAAGAGATAGGGATGGAGACTCATCCTGGGGAGGGAGTCTTAAAAGAGAAGTTTCCAAACACCAGGTGACCCTCTCACTGGCAGATCTGTGGGGAGTTTTGGAACCTCAGAGGGCAATGTAACCAGGAGGAATAAATAAATAAATAAATAAATAAAACCCACAGATTACGGGTCTAACTATAACTCCTAGTGGAGAAGTAGCCCAGAGGGAGGCATGGGCTGCATTGCTTAGGGTAAGAACCAGGCAGAAATGCCTTGAGGGCAGTCTGAGGGAGCCAAGGTGAGATAGCAACACAAACCATGGGATAGCCAGAGAGGAAAAAAAGAGAAAAAATGAGGAAAGAGAGAGAGAGAACTTTCCCTCAAAAAGCTCTAACCTAAGGCACTGCCCACTGGCTCACAGAACAAAGTTCAGTTCAGTTCAGTAGTGTCCGACTCTTTCCGATCCCATGAATCACAGCACGCCAGGCCTCCCTGTCCATCACCAACTCCCGGAGTTCACTCAGATTCACGTCCATCGAGTCGAGGATGCCATTCAGTCATCTCATTCTCTGTCGTCCCCTTCTCCCCCTTGCCCCAATCCCTCCTATCATCACGGTCTTTTCCAATGAGTAAACTCTTTGCATGAGGTGGCCAAAGTATTGGAGTTTCAGCTTTAGCATCATTCCTTCCAATGAATACCCAGGACTGATCTTTTTTAGAATGGACTGGTTGGATCTTCTTGCAGTCCAGGGGACTCTCAAGAGTCTTCTCCAGCACCATAGTTCAAAAGCATCAATTCTCTGGTGCTCAACTTTCTTTATAGTCCAACTCTCATATCCATACATGACACTGGAAAAACCATAGCCTTGACTAGATGGACCTTGTTGGCAAAGTAATATCTCTGCTTTTGAATATGCTATCTAGGTTGGTCATAACTTTCCTTCCAAGGAGTAAGCATCTTTTAATTTCATGGCTGAAATCACCATCTGCCTGAGCGAATACCAAAGGAGAGCTAGCCAGCTGTGGATTGGCCCATCCCCTGCCAGAGGCAGGAAGGCAGGCTTGTGCCAGCCAGAGCTGAAAAGCAAGGGACAATCTTAGCTTCCTAGGAGGCATTCCCTACCAAACTGTGAGCAGGCTTCCAATGGCTAGCCAAGTTTTCCTGGGATCCTGAATGGTTGACATCCATCAGGAGGGTCACAGCCAGAGATCAGCTCCCCAGAAGAGGCATATGGCACACCTGAGATGCTGCTGCTGACACAGGAAACCAAGGGGCTGGGACTGGGGAGGTGATAAGATGCACTGCGCCTGGGGAGTGTGTGCTCACCAAGCACCTGGTTGCCTGAGCTCCTCAGATCTGGGAAGGACACAAAATGTGGGCACAAAACACAGGCCAATTGAGTCTGTGCCTTTGTGGAGTACCCAAGAACCTGAACCTCAGTGGTGTAGATCCAAGAAGTGCACACAACCCAGGGCCCTCCTTAGACAGTTCCCTGGCAGAGCAACCTGGAGCCTGAGCAGTGTAGACTGGGAAAGCACACACGCTGTGAGTGGGGCAAACCCAGTGTGGCCCAGATACCGGGAGCACTCCCCACACACAACAGTAATATTTGTTTGGTGGCTCAGATGTTAAAGCGTCTGCTTCCAATGCGGGAGACCCTGGTTTGATCCCCGGGTTGGGAAGATCCCCTGGAGAAGGAAATGGTAACCCACTCCAATATTCTTGCCTAGAGAATCCCATGGACAGAGAAGCCTGGTGGGCTACAGTCCACGAGGTCGCAAAGAGTTGGACACGACTGAGTGACTTCACTTTCACTTTCCCTCCCTGCAGCACAACTGAACAAGTGAGCCTAAATAAATGACCACCTTCACCCCCTTATGTCAGGGCAGAAGTTAGGTAATGAAGAGACTTGCAAACAGTGGAAGTCAAAATAAACAGAGAGGGAATGGCTTTGGAAATAACAGGTGCAACAGATTAAAACCCTGTAATTAGCACTGGCTACGTTGAAAGGGACCTGTAGGTCTTGAGAAGAAGTATAAGGTGGAACAAGGAACTATCTGAAACTGAACTGACCACACACTGCCCTCAACAGCTCCAGAGAAATTCCTAGATATATTTTACTATTATAAATTTTAAATTTCTTTTTAATTTTTCAACTTTTAAGTTCTTTATTAATATTTTAATTTTCATTTTTAAAACTTATTATTACCTTGAAAAAAAGACCCTATTTATAAAGCAAATTTCATATTTTTATATAACTTTTGTGACTTTTTTATTATTGTATTTTTGAAAGTCTAACCTCTACTCTAGATTTTTAATCCTTGCCTTTTGGTATTTTGTACCTTTAAGAATCCAATCTTCCTGTCAGTGTATGCCAAAACCAATACTGTATTGTAAAGTAAAATAAATTAAAAAAAAAAAAAGAATCCAATCTTCAGTACTCATTTTTACTTAGGAGTGTGATTACTGGCTTGATTGCTCTATCCACTTTTGACTCTCCCTTTTCTACCCCAGGTCACCTCTATCGCCTCCCTCCCGCTTCCCTTCTCTACTTAATTCTGTGAATCTCTTTGGGTGTTCTGGGCTGTGGAGGAAACTTAGGGAACTGATCACATGCTAGATTGGTCTTTCTTCTTTGACTCCCCCTCCTCTCCTTCTAGTCACCTCTTTCTCCTTCCTCCCCTTTTCTCTTCTCTATGGAACTCCATGAACCTCTCTGAGAGTTCCAGACTCTGGAGAGCAAATAGGGAACTGATTACTAGCTAGATTACTCTTTCCCCTTTTGAATTCCCCTCTTCTCTACCTGGTCACCTCTATCTCCCTCCTCCCTCTTCTCTTCTCCATGTAACTCTGTGAGCATCTCTGTGTGTCCCTCACTGTGGAGAATCTTTTCACAATTAACCCAGATGTTTTGTCATCAGTGCTGTATGGATGGAAAAGTCTTGAGGCTACTATAAGAATAAAACTGAAAGTCTGAAGCAGGAGGCCTAAATGCAAAACGAAATTAAAAGAAATCTCCTGACTCTAGGGATGATTAATCAACAAAAGCTCATTCAAAAGCCTCCATACCTACACTGAAACCAAGCTCCACCCAAGAGCCAACAAGTTCCAGAGTAAGACAAATCAAGCTGATTCTGCAACAAAGCAGAAATATAACCCTGAGCACAAAAATACAGGTAGTCAAAAGTCACACCAAACCCATAGACACCTCAAAACTCATTACTAGACACTTCATGCACTCCAGAGAGAAGAGATCCAGCTCCAACCACCAGAACACTGACACAAGTTTTTCTAACCAGGAAACCTTGTCCAAACCCACCCACAGGGAGGAACCTCCTCAATAAAGAGGAATCAAAAACTTCCAGCATACAGAAAGGCACCCGAAACACAGAAACCTAAACAAGATGAAAAGGCAGAGAAATATTCAGTAGGTAAAGGAACATGATAAGGGCCCACAAAACCAAACAAAAGAGGAGGAGATAGGGAGTCTAACTGAAAAAGAATTCAAAATAATGATAGTAAAAATGATCCAAAATTTTGAAAACAAAATGGAGTTATAGATAAATAGTCTAGAGACAAGGATTAAGCACATGCAAGAAAAGTTTAACAAGGACATAGAAGAAATAAAAAGAGACAATCAATAATGAATAATGTGATGATATTAAAAGCACTGTGGAGGGAAACAGCAGTAGAATAACTGAGGATTAAGATAGAATGGTGGAAATAAATGAAGCAGAGAGGAAAAAAAGAGTAAAGAATTAAAAGAAATAAGGAAAACCTCAGAGATCTCTGAGACAATTTCAAACACTCCAACATTCAAATCATAGAATTTCCAGAAGAAGAAGACCAAAAGAAAGACCATGAAAGAATACTTGAGGAGATAATACTTGAAAACTTCCCTAAAATGATGAAGAAAATAGCCACCCAAGTCCAAGACATCCAGAGAGTCCCAAACAGGATAAACCCAAGGCTAAACAACCCAAGACACATATTAATCAAATTAACGAAGATCAAACACAAAGAATAAATATTAAAAGCAGCAAGGGAAAAACAAGAATTAACCCACAAGGGGATCTCCATAAGGATAACTGGTGATCTTTCAAGAGAAACCCTTCAAGCCAGAAGGGAATGGCAGGATATATTTGAAGTGATGAAAGAGAAAAACTTACAACCCAGATTACTGTAGCCAGCAAGAATCTCATTTAAATATGAAGGAAAAAATAAAAAACTTTACAGACAATGAAAAGCTAAGAAAATTCAGCACCACCAAACCAGCTCTTCAACAAATGCTAAAGGATCTTCTCTAAACAGGAAACACAGAAAAGGTTTATAAACTTGAATCCCAAACAACAAAGTAAATGGCAAGAGGATCATACTTATCAATAATTACCTTAAATGTAAATAGGTTGAGTGTCCTAACCGAAAAACAAAGGCTAGCTGAATGGATACAAAAACAAGACCCCTATATATGCTGGCTACAAAAGACCCACCTCAAACCTAGGGACACATACAGACTGAAAGTGAAGGGTTGGAAAAAGATATTTCATAAAAATGCAGACGAAGGCAGGAGTAGCAATACTCATAGCAGATAAAATAGACTTTAAAATAAAAGCCACGAAAAAAGGCAAAGTATGACCCTACATAATGAAAGTGAAAAAGTTGGCTTAAAGCTCAACTTTCAGGAAACGAAGATCATGGCATCCGGTCCCATCACTTCATGGGAAATAGATAGGGAAACAATTGAAACAGTGTCAGACTTTATTTTTTTGGACTCCAAAAACACTGCAGATGGTGATTGCAGCCATGAAATTAAAAGACACTTACTCCTTGAAAGAAAAGTTATGACCAACCTAGATAGCATATTCCAAAGCAGAAACATTACTTTGCCAAATAAGGTCCATCTAGTCATGGCTATGGTTTTTCTTGTGGTCATGTATGGATGTAAGAGTTGGACTGTGAAGCAGGCTGTGCACTGAAGAATTGATGATTTTGAGCTGTGGTGTTGGAGAAGACTCTTGAGAGTCCCTTGGACTGCAAGGAGATCCAACCAGTCCATTCTAAAGGAGATCAGCCCTGGGATTTCTTTGGAAGGAGTGATGCTAAAGCTGAAACTCCAGTACTTTGGCCACCTCATGGGAAGAGTTGACTCATTGGAAGACTCTGATGCTGGGAGGGATTGGGGGCAAGAGGAGAAGGGGACGACCGAGGATGAGATGGCTGGATGGCATCACTGACTCGATGGATGTGAGTCTGAGTGAACTGGTGATGGACAGGGAAGCCTGGCGTGCTGCGATTCATGGGATCGCAGAGTTGGACACGACTGAGCAAACGAACTGAACTGAGCTGAACTGAATGATCAAAGGATCAATCCAAGAAGATATAACAATTATAAATATATGTGCACACAATATAGGAGCACCACAATATTTAAGACGAATAGTAACAAATATGAAAGAGGAAATTAACAGTAACACAGTAATAGTGGGAAACTATACCCCACTCACACCTATGGATAGATCAGTTAAACGGAAAATTAGCAATCTTTAAATGATACAATGGACCATTTAGAACTAATTGATATCCCTGGGATAAAGCCCACTTGGTCGTGGTGTATGATCTTTTTAATGTGTTGTTGGATCATGGGGTGGCAAAGAGTCGGACATGACTGAGCGACTAAACGGAACTAAACTGAACTGATGAAAGTAATCAAAGATAAGAGATGGAAATACGTATCATGTTCTTGGATTGGAAGAATCAATATTGTGAAAATGACCATACTACCCAAAGCATTTTACAGATTCAGTGCAATCTCTATCAAACTACTAATGGCATTTTCCACAGAATTAGAACAAAAAATGTTACAATTTGTATGGAAACACAGAAGACCCTCTAGAGTCAAAGCAATCTTGAGAAAGAAAAACAGAGCTGGAGGAATCAGGCTCCCAGACTTTGGGCTGTACTACAAAGCTACAGTAATCAAGACAGTATGGTACTGGTACAAAAACAGAAATATAGATCAATGGAATAGGATAGAAAGCCTACAGATAAACCCACATATCTATGGTCACCTAATGTTTGACAGAGACGAGAATATACAATGGAGAAAAGACAGTCTCTTCAATAAGTGGAGCTAGGAATACAGGAGAGCTACATGTAAAAAGAATGAAATTAGAACACTCCCTAAAACCATACACACTCCAGTATTCTTGCCTGGAGAATTCCATGCACAGAGGAGCCTGGTGGGCTACAGTCAATGGGGTCACAAAGAGGCAGACATCATTAAGTGACTAACACTTAAAGCTGCCATCTCCTGCATTAGGAGGCAAATTCTTTACCACTGATCCACCAGGGAAGCCCAAAGGAAGCCCTAAGTAAGACAAAAAGACAACCCTCAGAATGCAAGAAAATATTTGCAAATAAAACAACTGACAAGGAATTAATCTCCAAAATACACAAACAGTTCATATAGATCAATATCAAAAAAACAAACAACCCAATCAAAAAAATGGGCAGAAGACTAAACTGACATTTTTCCAAGGAAGACTTCGGTACAGCAAACAAGCACATGAAATGATGCTCAACATCACTGTTGAAAGTGAAAGTCGCTCAGTCATGTCCAATTCTTTGTGACACCGTGGACTATACAGTTCATGGAATTCTCCAGGCCAGAACACTGGAGTGGGTAGCCTTTCCCTTCTCCAGGGAATCTTCCCAACCCAGGGATAGAACCCAGGTCTCCTGCATTGCACATGTATTCTTTACAATTGAGCCACCAGGGAAGCTCAAGAATGACAGAGTGGCGTCAGTGTATCTTTCTGACGCAAGAATCAAACCAGGGTCTCCTGCGTTACAGGCAGATTCTTCACCAGCTGAGCTACCATGGAAGCCCAACATCACTGTTAGAGAAATATAAGTGAAAACTACAATGAAGTATCACTTCACACAGGTCAGAATGGTCATCATCAAGAATTTCATAAACAATAAATGTTGGAGAGGGTGTGAAGAAAATGGAACTCTACTACACTGTCGGTGGGAATGTAAACTGGTACAACCACTATGGAGAACAGTATGGAGGTTCCTCAAAAAACTAAACACAGAACTACCATATGACCCAGCAATCCCACTCCTGGGCATCCTCCTGGAGAAAAATATAATTTAAAAAGATACATAATGTACCTCCACCCCCAGTGCTCACTGCAGCACTGTTTACAATAGCCAGGACATGGAAGTAACCTAAATGTTCATCAACAGAGCAATGGATAAAGAAAATGTGGTACATTTATACAGTGGAATATTACTCAGCCACAAAAAGGGATGAAATGGTGCCATCAGACGTGGATAGACTTAGAAACAGTCATACAGAATAAAGTCAGAAAGAGAAAAACAAATATTGTATATTAATGCATATGTGTGGAATCTAGTAAAATGGCATAGATGACCTTATTCACAAAGCAGAAATAGAGACACAGAGAACAAATGTATGAGTACCAAGAAGGAAAATGGGGGCTGGTAAGGATTGGCAGATTGGGATATATACATTACTAATGAAATAACTTTAGTCAGTTTTCATTCCAAT
Organism: Madoqua kirkii; assembly: GCA_006408675.1. Lineage (NCBI taxonomy): Eukaryota > Metazoa > Chordata > Mammalia > Artiodactyla > Bovidae > Madoqua > Madoqua kirkii. Next base: position 8,407 of record SJYC01003713.1, on the reverse strand, counting down.
CCCAAAGAAAGGCAATGCCAAAGAATGTTCAAACTACTACAAAATTGCACTCATCTCACACACTGGTAAAGCAATGCTTAAAATTCTCCAAGCCAGACTTCAGCAATATGTGAACTGTGAACTTCCAGATGGTCAAGCTGGTTTTAGAAAAGGCAGAGGAACCAGAGATCAAACTGCCAACATCTGCTGGATCATCGAAAAAGCAAGAGAGTTCCAGAAAAACATCTATTTCTGCTTTATTGACAATGCCAAAGTCTTTGACTGTGTGGATCACAATAAATTGTGGGAAATTCTGAAAGAGATGGGAATACCAGACCATCTGACCTGCCTCTTGAGAAACCTACATGCAGGTCATGAAGCAACAGTTAGAACTGGACATGGAACGACAGACTGGTTCCAAATAGGAAAAGGAGTACATCAAGGCTGTATATTGTCATCCTGCTTATTTAAATTCTATGCGAGTACTTCATGAGAAACACTGGGCTGGAAGAAGCACAAGCTGGAATCAAGATTGCCGGGAGAAATATCAATAACCTCAGACAGGCAGATAATACCACCCTTATGGCAGAAAGTGAAGAGGAACTAAAAAGCCTCTTGATGAAAGTGAAAGAGGACAGTGGAAAAGTTGGCTTAAAGCTCAACATTCAGAAAATGAAGATCATGGCATCCGGTCCCATCACTTCATGGGAAATAGATCGGGAAACAGTGGAAACAGTGTCAGACTTTATTTTTTGAGGCTCCCAAATCACTGCAGATGGTGACTGCAGCCATGAAGCTAAAAGATGCTTACTCCTTGGAAGGAAAGTTATGACCAATCTAGATAGCATATTCAAAAGCAGAGACATTACTTTGTCAACAAAGGTCAGTCTAGTCAAGGCTATGGTTTTTCCAGTGGTCCAGTATGGATGTGAGAGTTGGACTATGAAGAAAGCTGAGTGCCAAAGAATTGATGCTTTGGAGAAGACTCTTGAGAGTCCCTTGGACTGCAAGAAGGTCCAACCGGTACATCCTAAAGATCAGTCCTGGGTGTTCATTGGAAGGACTGATGCTGAAGCTGAAACTCCAATACTCTGACTCACTTCATGTGAAGAGTTGACTCATTGGAAAAGACCCTGATGCTGGGAGGGATTGGGGGCAGGAGGAGGAGGGGACGACAGAGGATGAGATGGCTGGATGGCATCACCGACTGGATGGACATGAGTTCGGGTGAACTCCGGGAGTTGGTGACGGGACAGGGAGGCCTGGCATGCTGCAATTCTTGGGGTCACAAAGAATCGGACAAGACTGAGCGACTGAACTAAGAACGAACTATACAGCACAGGGAACTCTACTTAAAGCTCCGTGGTGACCTAAATGGGAAGGAAATCCAAGGAAGACAGAATAGATGAATACATGTGGCTGATTCAGTTTGCTGCACAGCAGAAATGAACGACATTATAAAGCAACTATACTTCAGCAAAAATATATTTGATATATAACATTGTGTAAATTTAAGGTATACAATTTATATTGTAATATAGTTGCCTTTGTAGCAATAATCACCTTTATCACATTATATAACTATTTTCTTTTTAGTGGTTGGAATAATTGAGTTTGTTTCTTAGCAAGTTTTCAGAGAAGGCAATGGCACCCCACTCCAGTACTCTTGCCTAGAAAATCCCATGGATGGAGGAGCCTGGTAGGCTGCAGTCCATGGGGTCGCTAAGAGTCGGGCACAACTGAGCGACTTCACTTTCGCTTTTCACTTTCATGCACTGGAGAAGGAAATGGCAACTCACTCCAATATTCTTGCCTGGAGAATCCCAGAGACAGAGAAGCCTAGTGAGCTGCCATCTATGGGGTCGCAGAGTCGGACACAATTGAAGCAACTTAGCAACAGCAGCAGCTTAGCAAATTTCATGACTGTAACAATATTATCTATAGTCTCTGTACTATGCATTAATTCTCTATGACTTATTTAACTACTTGGTAGCAAGTCTGTCCTCTTAAACATCTTTCCTATCCATCCACCTACGATCCTCTGGTAACCAACATTTTACTCTGTTTCTATGAGTTTGTTTTTTTCCAATTCTTCATGTAAGTGATATCATACGGTATTTGTCTTTCTCTGACTTATCTCATGAGAAATATTAAAGTTCTTCCAGCAGAAGAAAAATATCAGATGGAAATTTGTAACTACAAAAAAGCCATAGAGGCCTACAACGTAAAACCCATGGCTAAATGTTAAGGACATTTTTCTCTCAATTTTAATCTTTTTAAAGGTTAATTGAAATGACATCAGCAAGATGGCAGAAGAATTTTCTACTGCCATTTCCCCAAAGACCAATTGACTAGGACAATCACCTACCGATAAGAAGGCTTTTGTAAAACTCTGGAGTCCAGCAGAGAAGCTCCAGTACGCTATGGGAGCAAAATAAAACAGGGATTAGATGTAGAAGTAAAAGGACCACATTACCCCCTCCCTCAAGGAGCTTAGGATCTCTCGCCAGCAATTTCTCCCACCATGGAATGTTTGAGTGCGTGTGAGTGAGTACTCAGCTTCCTCAGCTGGACAGTACACTGCCAAAAGGACCCACTTCTTTCCTGCCTCATCTAGGGGTACTAAGGTGAAGGTACAACTGAGGGGCAGGAAGGGGCTGCCAGAGATGTGTCAAAGTAACATGGATCCTACTAACCATGTTGAGGACAGCATCAAGTCCACACCTGAACTGCTGGGGAGGTCTCACTTTCAATAACCTCAACAATCTGTGCACCTCACTCACACACACACTCTCCCATCCAGTGGCAGGCTCCCCTCTGCTCCACACTTTCATGAGGGATGTGTTCAACACTCTGCATGCAAGTAAAATTGTGTATAAAAAGATGTAAATACAATGGAATAATATTGAGCCATTAAAAACACACACACACACACACACACACACACACACACACACAAGGAAATCCTATGCAACAACCTGGATGAAACTGCAGGACATTATGCTAAGTGAGATAACTCAGAGAAATAAAAAGAAATACTGCATAATCTCAAATACTGGAGAATCTTAAAAGAAAGTTGAACTCACAGAAACAGAGTAGTAGGGTGGTTGCCGCAGACTGGGGAAATGAAGAGAGGTTAGTTAAAGGGTACAAACTTTCAGTTATTAGATGAAAAAGTCATGAGAATCTAAGTACAGCATGACTACAGCAAAAACAGCACAATGAAAGTACAGAATGGTGATTATACTCTATTATATAACTGAAATTTGCCAAGAGTAGACATTAAAGGCTGTCACACACACACACACACACACACACACACACACACACACACACACAATCACTAAGGTAATGGTTAACTTGATTCTGGAAATACTTTCACAATCTATACCAATATCAAATCATCATGTTGCATACTTTAAATATTGTTTTGTCAATTATACCTCAAAAGCTGGAAAAAACTAACTGGCTCTTTAAAGAAAGTTCCGTAATTGTATGCGGTTTATAACAGGTAGAAGTAAAATGTGATAAAAATAACATAAGATGAGGATGTACAATGGAAGTATACTGTGTAAGATTCCTGTGTGAAATGGTATATTACTTAAAGATAAATTAATAGTTAGATATATATAAACTCTAGAGCAGCTACTAAAAAGTAAAACAAAAGGTACAGCTAATAAGCCAATAATGGAGATAAAATGGAATCACAAAAAAATACCATTAATCCAAAAGAAACGAGGAAAACATGAAGAAAGAGGAATAAAGATGAGACATATAGAAAACAGAGAACAAGATGCAAAATTTTAATCAGATTGACAATAAATGCAAATTGTCTAAACATTATGCTTAAATGGCAGAGATCACCATAATGGAAAAAAGAAAAAAAGCAAGACTCAACAACATACCATCTGCAGAATTAGCTGATCAGTAACACTCACCAAAGTCTTTAAGGCCTACAAAAATTTAAAATATCTTCCTTATACCTGGGAAATTACTCGATGGAGAAGGAAGGAGGGCCCAGAGGGGAATAAGAAATCTTCACAGTGAGTCAAGAAATTTTGCATCGATAAAAAATTTCCCTTCCAGGCAAAGAACAAGTGTTGGGGGCCAGTGTGCAGAACTCCACCCATGGCAAAGGTCATGAGGAAAAAGAAGCTTGGCATACGCAAAGGCGTGATCAAGCCTCAGGAAATCCTCTGTTCCCGAGCATCTACCCCAAAACCAGAGTACTTTACGGGGAGCTCTCCCCCATAACCATTTCTCTCGGAGAAGGAGTTAACTTGCAGCCTCAGTTAATAAAAATTCCTGGGCGTGACAAGAGTGTTTCAACTTACAAACTCTGAAGGTTCTCTAGCCTGCCTGATCAGGCTGTCCAGCCACATGTGATTGTTTACAGCCTCCCAGCTGTGAGAGGCATGGGATGCTTTAAAACTTTCTAAACACAGACTCTTTTGAGAAGTTAGAAGATTATTAGTATAGTATTAGTGGGTTGATTAGGAATTATATTGGTGAAGGGTTTTTTCATTTGTCATGCCAACAATTACTGCTAACTCCCTGCCTTGGGTGTGACAAGGGTGTCTCAGGTCAAACCTCTCTGTTGACAGACTTGCTTGTGTGACAACCTCTCAACCATAAACAGCACAGAGAGTTTGGAGTATTAGCATAGGGCTTTTCGCATTTGACTGCCGCCAGGCCTTCATATCCTTAGGCACCTGGGAATATATTAATCAATGTATTTGGAATAAATATAGAAGTTTTTGATGTTAGCAATATTAGACTTTTTGAGTTAATGAATTTTCTATTTTTTTATAGATGACTGTACTTTGTTATAAATCACTGTCTCCTTGCTATACAAAAATGTAACCTTATCACTATCTTAAGAATAAATAGATTGTAAAGGGAACATTGGTGAAGAAGGGTTTTCATTTGTTGGGCTGATGTTTGCTGCTAAATCTTCATATTCCCTGCCCTTATACTGAATATAACTTGCATATAGGAGAAATAAGTATTAACCTTTAAGCATATAAGAGAAATAAGTATTAACCTTTAAGACTAATCATGTTAAACCTTAGGTTAAGTAAATTCCTTTCTTGATTGTAACTCACTACACCCTCACGCTATAGGAATGCAACTTTATTTGGAAGGTGGTGCCTGAAAAAATCACTCCTGGAAAAATAAGCTTTCTGGTTAACTGACCAGTATCAGAAAGGGCCATAAAATGTCAGCAGACCTCATGGTCAGAAGATGATGTAAAAACTCATAAGACCTTTGTATAATTTTATATGAAACACCTGATTGTGACAAGGGTCAGGTCTGCTGACCCCTGCGTGACTCTATTCATCCCTATGTGTAACAAAAGGTATATAAACAAACCTGAAAAATAAAGAAATCGGATCAGTTCCGGAAAGACTGATTCCCTCATGTTGTTCCTTTCTGCTCCCCAATTTTCTGGCTGAATTCCCATCTGGAGCATGGGTGCCCTCCATGCAGATGGTGCAAATTCCTTGTCCGGAATTTTATTGGTATCCCATGTAAACCAAGTTATTCAGCCCCTTTCTCTCTCTCTTACTATTTTCTGGCCTTATTCCCATCTGGTGCATAGGACCCACCAAGCCTACTAATTTTGCCTGGGCTTTTAAGATCGGACTGAGGGGCCCTTAGTGCCTCCTCTCCTTCAGGAGAACGGGAAGACGCCTGCAGCCTTCGTAGGTGGTGATTGGTACCCTGTGTTAACCAAGTTATTTGGCCTCTTTTTCTCTGCTAAATTCCTAGTCCCTCTCTATCTGTAATTAGATAGTTTTTTCTAGGATGCCTACTCCGCCCCCACCTTCGAATTACCCTGGATCCACCGGGGCTGGACCCCAGCAAACAAGACCATCAGATATGACCTAAATAAAATCCCTTATAATTATACAGTGGAAGTGACAAATAGATTCAAGGGATTAGCTCTGATAGAGTACATGAAGAAGTGTGGACAAGGATACATGACATTGTGCAGCAGGCAGTGATCAAGACCACCCCAAGAAAAATAAATGCAAAAGGCAAAATGGTCGTCTGAGGAGGCCTTACAAATACCTGAGAAAAGAAGCAAAAGAAAAATGAGAAAAGGAAAGATATACACATCTGAATGCAGAGTTCCAAAGGAATAGAAACGACAGATAAGAAAGCCCTCCTCAGTGCTCATTGCAAAGAAATAGAGGAAAACAATAAAATGGAAAAGCCTAGGGATCTCTTCAAGAAAATTAGAGATACCACGGGAACATTTCATGCAAAGATGGGCTCAACAGAGGACAGAAATGGTATGGACCTAACAGAAGCAGAAGATATTAAGAAGAAGTGGCAAGAATACACAGAAGAACTAAAAAAAAGAGCTTCATGACCCAGATAACCGCAATGGTGTGATCACTCACCTAGAGCCAGACATCCTGGAATATAAAGTCAAGTGGGCCTTAGGAAGCATCACTGTGAACAAAGCTAGTGGAGGTGATGGAATTCCAGCTGGGCTATTTCAAATCTAAAAGATGATGCTGTGAAAGTGCTACACCCAATATGCCAGCAAATGTGGAAAACTCAGCAGTGACCACAGGACTGGAAAAGATCGGTTTTCATGCCAATCCCAAAGAAAGGCAATGCCAAAGACTGTTCAAACTACTGCACGATTTCACTCATTTTACACGCTAGTAAAGTAATGCTCAAAATTCTCCAAGCCAGGCTTCAACAGCACGTGAACTATGAACTTCCAGATGTTCAAGCTGGATTTATAAAAATCAAAGATACCAGAGATCAAATTACCAATATCTGCTGAAAAAGCAAGAGAGTTCCAGAAAAACATCTACTTCTGCTTTATTGACTATGCCAAAGCCTTTGACTATGCGGATCACAACAAACTAGAAACTTCTTCAAGAAATGTGAATAACAGACCACCTTACTTGCCTCCTGAGAAATCTGTGTGCAGGTTAACAAGAAACAGTTAAAACTGGACAAGGAACAATGGACTGGTTCCAAATTGGGAAAGGAGTATGTCAAGGCTCTATATTGTCACCTGGCTTATTTAACTTCTATGCAGAGTCAGTCAGTCAGTCCAGTCGCATCTGACTCTTTGGTCCCCCATGGAATGCAGCACTCCACGCCTTCCTGTCCATTACCAACTCCCAGAACTTACTCAGACTCATGGCCATTTAGTCCGTGATGCCATGCAACAATCTCATCCTCTGTTGTCCCCTTCTCCCTCTGCCTCCCATCTTTCTCAGTATCAGGGTCTTTTCCAGTGAGTCAGTTCTTTTTATCAGGTGGCCAAAGTATTGGAGTTTCAGCTTCAGCATCAGTCCTTCCAATGAATATTCAGAACTGACTTCCTTTAGGATGAACTGGTTGGACCTCCCTGCAGTCCAAGGGACTCGCAAGACTCTTCTCAATACCACAGTTCAAAAGCATCAATTCTTCGGGCCTCAGCTTTCCAACTCTGACATTCATATAGTTCAGTTGCTCAGTCATGTCCGACTCTTTGCGACCCCATGAATTGCAGCACGCCAGGCCTCCCTGTCCATCACCAACTCCCAGAGTTCACTCAGACTCGCGTCCATCGAGTCAGTGATGCCATCCAGCCATCTCATCCTCGGTCGTCCCCTTCTCCTCCTGCCCCCAATCCCTCCCAGCATCAGAATCTTTTCCAATGAGTCCACTCTTCGTATGAAGGGGCCAAAGTACTGGAACTTCAGCTTTAGCATCATTCCGTCCAAAGAAATCCCAGGGCTGATCTCCTTCAGAATGGACTGGTTGGATTTCCTTGCAGTCCAAGGGACTCTCAAGAGTCTTCTCCAACACCACAGTTCAAAGGCATCAATTCTTCAGCGCTCAGCCTTCTTCAGAGCCCAACTCCCCCATCCATACATGACCACAGGAAAAACCACAGCCTTGACTAGACGGACCTTAGTCGGCAAAGTAATATCTCTGCTTTTGAATAAACTATCTAGGTTGGTCACAACTTTTCTTCCAAGGAGTAAGCGTCTTTTAATTTCATGGCTGCAGTCACCATCTGCAGTGATTTTGGAGCTCATAAAAAGGAAGTCTCTGTTTCCATTGTTTCCCCATCTATTTGCCATGATCATGAAGTGATGGGATCAGATGCCCTGATCTTAATTTTCTAAATGCTGAGTTCTAACCCAACTCTTCCACTGTCCTCTTTCACTTTCGTCAAGAGGCTATTTAGTTCTTCCTTGCTTTCTGCCATAAGGATGGTATCATCTGCATATCTGAGGTTATTGATATTTCCACCCAGCAATCTTGATTCCAGCTTTTGCTTCATCCAGCCCAGCATTTATCATGGTATACTCTGCATATAAGTTAAATAAACAGGATGACAATATACAGCCTTGCTACTGCTGCTGCTAAGTCACTTCAGTCATGTTCAAGTCTATACAACCCCATA